>WYDI02017316.1:2658-44105 GCA_009867235.2 Psittacus erithacus
CACACTAAGCATATTAATTCCAACTACAGATGAAGGGGGACTGCAATACAATGCCAGGCTTGAAGTCCCTGGTAGCTGTAAAACCCTCCCTCTTTCACTGCTTGAAAAAGTAGTAGCAATTGTTACAAAGCTTACCCATGAACTACTGAAAAAAAATATAACCAGCAGAGAATCTGTTGAGAACAGAAAATATAACTCCTTGGACCTAATTTTCCACCTTCTTTGTGTGTTTTTATGGAGTATAAAAGCACCTACTTGTTAATACTATTAGAGTAGTACTTGATATTTTAATAGTTTCGAGTTTGTTCATTGTAGAATACAGAAATCATTTCTTCTAATTTAATTAATTACCGTTAACTTTTCTTTTATATTGCTCAGTTTTAGTATCTGGAAAACAAACAGCTGCTACTGAGTAATTACAATCATGTTCTGAAACAAATTAGTCATTAAGACCCAAGTTGTGATTAAGAACCAATTGTGAAGCATGATTCAAAGCTAACAAAAGCTTCATGGCAAAGAAAAAAAAAATGGCATTAGAGCAGTTGATCTAAACATTATGCTGCCTGAATTTATTTTATTCTAAGCCTGTTACCACAAATCAACAGGTTAAGTATGAACAAGAATCAGAAATCAAGTGTACCTTTCTGGTTCAAGAGATTCAATTCTCTGATATCAGAATTACACTTCTGTTCAATAAGCAGTATGGTAATTTAACTGGCTTAATGCTGTCAGAACTTCTGTTTCACAAATCCTGCCATGTAGCTAGACATTTTGAGTGCCTGAAATGTAGTCATACTGAAAAGATAATTTTATTACAGTGCAATAAATTTACAGGCACAATTTCAAATTTATTCATTCCCAAGTCTTTATCTTTCCATTTCTTTCAAATTAACAGAATTCTTGAGTGACTGTTGCTATTATGGCTCCTGTTGAAAAGTTGTCAACTTTATTGGAAGAAAACTACCTGGGCCACACTTACCAAAACTGCCCAGTTATTTGTATGTCCACTTCTAAAGAACTGTTCTGTTTGATCCTGAAAGATGGAGACAGTATTAGATGTTTTTCAGTAATAAAAACAACCACTCATTTCTGTTCTTTCCACAAGACAGTTCTATGCATATGTTTACCATGCTTAACCACTGAATAAATCTTACAAAAGCTTCAAGAGGTAGTTTGTCTTTTTCTGTTTTTCATATTTCATGCAAGCTAATGGCTTCAAATCTTTCCCTAAAACTTGTGAAATAACAAAGGAGAAAGAGCTATTAGTCACTTGCAACTTAGTTAAAACAAAAGCCCACATCTCTATTCCAAAGGACACTAAAAACAAAATAAAATGATTTACTGACCTACAGTTTCTCCCTTAATGAGAAGAGAGGCTTGCATTAATTTCTATTTTCCTTGTTCATCTTATCTTTTCAAAAGCAGGTAAGTGAATTTGCAATTTTAACCCATTTTAAATCCAAGGTGGTTACATTTATCTTCCAAAATCAGGATGTATGATAACAGCCTTCTCTACAGTCTGTGTTCTTCATAGTTCCCATTGGGCTTTGCATAGAGGGCCCTTTTTCTTTAACAGATTGCATATGTTAGGACACAGAAAGGGGATAAAGACTTTGCAGAGGAAAAGGAGTGAGCCTGTCACTGGACAAGAATCCAGACTTGCTGATTCTTAATCAGATTCTGATAAATCTCTGAGGTGTACTGGGCTGATGCCTGTGGTTTCACACAAAAAATACAGTAACAGAAAAAGCATTTGTTAAAATAAATGTAAAGCATACTGCATTCCAAGTAGCAAACTGGCAACTTGATTAGAAAGGCTAATATTTTATTTGGCTATTTTTTTGTCCTGTTTGTAATTAATTTCAAGTATGACAATTTGTAATAAAGCAGAATTCAAATGCAAACAACACTGCAGGTGTAGCGTGGGCACCGTGCAAAAACATAATTACTGAAATACAAAATTACTCCCACCTGAAACAAACAATCCCAGCTCCCTCCGCTATGGGTAAATGCCTTCCCGCACCTGCGAGAGGGTGTCAGGGTAATCAACCGAGCCCCGGTGAGCCCGGGCAGCTCGACAGCCCGAACACCCTGAACACCCCGCCCTGGTCTTTAACCGATGAAAATCCATTCACACATAACTTAAACCAGCAAAAGTCCGGAAAAGGAACATAAAACACCGACCGCTGAAACTCACACTGTATAACCAAGGAGAAGCTCAGATTCAGAAACTTACAAACGCGTTTAAAGACCGTTTGGTTAACTTTGAACAGTTTACACGAGTTACACGTGCCCGCTGAGCCCCACGGCTCCAGGGATGCGCGGCACTACAACCCACGCGGTTCTACCACCGGTGACAGCCCGCAGCCCCGCCACGGGCCAGAGCGGGGCGAGGCGGGGCCGGGGGAGGGACGGACCGACCCCTCGGCCGGGGCCGGCAGCACGGGCGGAGCGGCCGCTGGGGAGAGTTGTTCACGGACTGCGCTTGCCGAACCCAGCGCAACCCCTCTCAAGAGCGCCACAAGGGTTCCGGGGCAGCTCAGGGTAGTGGGCACGGGCTCTGGCTGCGGAAAGGAGACAGGGAAACCAGCAGCATAGAGCCTGCGGGATGGCCCAGCACCGTCCACCCTCTCGCCCCGCCGGCCGCTCCCACCAGCTTTCGTACCTGGACACTGCTGGTGAGCGCTGCCCCGCAGCACCCCAGGAGCAGGATGGCGGCGGCGCAAACCCCGCTGGCGCCGGGTTCCGTCGCCGCCATCTTACCCCGACTCTTCCGCCAGGCCCCGGCCGCCGCAGCTGCCGGAAAGGGGGGGAAGCGGTTTTTGCGCATGCTCCGCTGTGGCTCCGTGCTCGGTGTTTGTCGTGTGGTGTCTGGCGCGGTGGCTCTGAGCTGGCTCTCTCCCGGCGCTTGGAGAGCTCGCGTCCCTGCTCTGAGCCACTCCATGCGCTCAGTCACATACCAAAGCTCCCTCGGCCTTTCCAGCCTGCTTCGACTTCGGTTTTTACAGAGCTGAGGCGGGGATGGCAGCAAATCTCACCACTGCCTTGCGCATATGTGTTCGTTCTGGCTGTGTCATGAGGTGGTGCAGCCCTACGCAGACCTTGTCCATCCCTTGGACAGGCCTGGCTGGCACGTTAAAGTACACTGGCCTTGCATCTCGCCTTTGGCTTAGGAGGCTCCTGGGGGTGTAGCAACAGACGTATCTCTAAGACGCCTAGCAAAAACATGCTGGAATCACTGGGCTTTGTTGATGTTGGCACGCCAAGCTGAGGGTGACCTCAGGCCGTTGGGCTGCAGGGCAAGAGCTGCCTTGGAGAGCTGGGGAGAGCAACCACCTTTGGTGGGGAGGAGAGGGGGACATGGAATTGAGTCTTTGTCAAAATGCCCTGTTAAAGGCTTGCCTTTGGCACATACATCCCTCCAAGCTGATGAATTACCAGATTTTTATTTCAGTGTATCAAACCACCTGGCTTTGATTCTTTCATTTCCACTAACTCATCTTGTCACCACCTTTGTTCAGTTGCCTGATGGCTTCTATTAGTGAAGATTCAGAATCTGCCATGAACCATGGAAGCTATTTCCTGCTCTGTGTGCTTGTCATCAGTAATGACTTTCTCAGACAGCAGCATATTTCCATGTATTGATGTTGGAATTTCAACAACATTGCATTTGCTGTTTGAAAGCATCACTGGTTTCCTCAATAAAAATAATGACGTAATTAGATAGCGTTTTCTTTTTGTGCCTAAAGCTAATGAACTCCCTATCAAGAACTATAGCCACCAACTCATGTTATGCTCACGTCTCCCATGTGAACCTCTTATGAACCAGCTGAGAAGCACAATGTGTGTCTGTCCCTTGGAGCCTGCTTGTAAGCTCCACTGTATCTTCGTGCTCTAAAAAACTAACTGAATTTAAGACTAGGGACAAGCTTAAGCTTTTTCCTTGCCCTTTCAAATGCTTAGGTCTCTGATCATTCTGAGATGTGTTCAAGATGTGTCAGTAATTCTCAAGGATAGGCAGTAATCTTTCAGAGCATGTACTCATGCAGTTTTATAAACTGGTGACTTGATTTCATGCGCTTTGACTTGGATAGCTCCTCGTTACCTTTCAGCTCCCATGTTGAGTTGGTTAGATAAAATGTGACAGAAGGTCTTAACCTTTGACTGAACTCCTTTCTGTTAAGCTTAGTTCTTTGTTCTTTGCTTTTATTACAAATATTCGTCCTTTGGTATTGTATCATGCATTCTAGTCAACAGCTTTTCCCATAGAAAAATGTCATCAGCTGTATCCTTACATATCTTTGAATCAGTCATAAATCCTGATGTCAGTACTGAATGAAAAGTTAGGTTAAATGTTACCAAAACGTAACTTCAGCTTACCAAGGTGCATTCCTGACATGAGAATTAATGAACATCTTTTCTGCGAATAAAAGTTGAAAATATCGAGTTCACTTAAAAACTGCCAAACCTTGTGAAATTTATACGACAGGTGACCTTAAGTTTGTCATTCTCTGGAATATGTGACTTTCAGTTTGAATAACATTCTTTTAAGGCCACTGTGTATGATTTGCTACATAAGAAAAAAGAAATGGAAAAAAAAACACCAAAATTTTTGTCAAGTAGCATTGGAATAGTGTAAACATAGGTTATCACTTACAGGCCGTACAAGCAAACACCCAGTGCTTGTGCTGTGTAATTAAAAGCTGTGGCAAATTTTCCTTACATGAAAGATCTCTAGTAGTGAATGAGACATTTGAAATCCTAGGTTTCACCAAAGGTCAGAATAGTTTAAGCACACTTGTTCAGTCAGTGTTGCTACTGTTTCTCATGGGTCAGTTCTGCGATCTACAGGAAGGTTTGGCTTGCTCTTGATGTAAAAGCGTAGCTGCAAACTCATCAGTCTTGTGTCACATGCTGTCTGCTTCAGTGTGAGAGCAATGCTTGGATCAACTATGGTCACACTGCAGGTGTTACTCTTAGGCTGTAGGTGTTCTGGTGGTATTGCTGCCTTTCCATGCCAGGGCAGATACAGCACTGAGTTAGGGCAAGCTCAGTTTCACAAACTCATTGGAATATTAGAAAAGAATGGCCATTATTCCCTCTATTTAATGTGATATGTAATACAGTGCATAGTTCACATTTTTAGATGTGTCTCTGGTTTGCCGTCTGGATTCCTGTAGCCTGCTTGTGTGTATTTTGTCATGGATCTACTTCTACTTCTGGCTTTTATTTCTTTGCAATCTCAGTCTTTCATAGGCTTTAGTATTCATCAGGCACACAAGTCTGCCAGTGCTTCAGGCATTATTCCTGGAGGTGCTATCACGTCTTTTTTTTTCCCCCGGCAAGATTGTACCAAAAGCTTTGCCTTCATTTTTTCATCTTTATTCCCTTAGGCAGCTCTCAGCGCAGACTTGATGTTTGCTTCCATGCCTGTATAGGGCTTTTTTGCCTAGAAATTAAGTTCTATACTGTGTGTTTCTGGTTCTTTGTTCTGCTTTGCTTTCATGCTAATCACAGCATTTTTCATGCTCCAAGTCTCTTCAGCTTGACCTTTGCCACAATGTTTCTTGTACCTCATGCTGAGTAATTAGAAAGGACACCAAGTGTGTATCCCAAAATGATCTGTAATTAAAACAACTATTTAAAAAGCTGCTGTAACTACAGCTGTTATTCACATTGATATACATCTTGGTGCCCTTCCAGATTCTTTCCTTCTCCAGCAGGTTGCTCAGGCCCTAATCCTCTAATCTGTCCTTTCTAGAAATTGCCCTCTAAGAGCCATCTGTCAGCTGTCTCTTGTCCAGCATGGACCAAACAATCCTAGACTTCCTCTGAGGAGGGGCAGCAATCCCAAGGGTCATTCCGTAAACTCCTAAAACAGGGATTGTTCCTACTAGAGTTTACCTGCCGCTTTTTGACCACAAACTTTTTTCTTCTGTGCCAACAATATCAATTAAATATCTTTAATGTTGTTGGTATTAACAACAATATATTGATTATATTACCTATAGATATCATAGTGTAGACCTTTTTCTGTACCCTTCATCCTTGTTCTGTGTTTCTTTTCCTATTTTTATGAGACTTATATGTACTACCTGATAATTTTCTACTGTAGAAGATAAAGAAATGTATCTTTGCGTGTATTTATTATGTTTCCAAAAGGAAAATGAAAAGGCACTCTTGCAATGAAATAAGTCAACAAGACTGATTCCTAAGGAATCATCAGTAATAGCTCAACTGTATGATCTCACTAAAAAATGCAGATTTATTACTTTCTTCATTTTGACTGTCAATACAGTAGATTAAAAAAGTTGTACCAACCAAACAAGTCTACTACAGTTTGGTATCTGAGCTGATGAAATGGCTATCTTCAAATATGGAACCTGAATGAAACAACAGTAATCAAATTAATGATTTATCTTACTCATTTAGAGTTTTTTCCCATTTCTGTAACTGGAAGACTGATTTGACTACAGAATGTTTGTACTTTGAAAAGATATACAATAACAATACTGATGAAAAATATGCAAAAAGAGTATAGTGAGAGTAACAGACGCAGAAATTCCAAAGAAAAATAACTTGAAAGAAGTCTTGCTTGTAATGCTATCGAGCTGAAACAATTGTAATGAATTGTGTTTATCAATGGATTCTTTTTTAACACTGGCTAAACACAATGGAACCTACACTTGTGTTCATCCATAGATTATGCTGCTTACCTATACATCGGAATCAAAGTGGACAATATTTTATATTGTTATTTACAAAGTGAGTTTATAGACTTCTTTTACAGTGTCCTTTGAGGTCAGAATAGAACACAGGCAGAAACCTTGCAACTGATAATGAAATTCAGTTGACATTTGTTCTTAATGAATTAACCATCTACCTTGTCATTAGTTCTGTTCCGTTGTTAATGATACAAATACTAGCAGGTGTGGAGATTCCATAATGTTGAATTGTGTAAAAATCCAGTATTTCATCTTCAGAAGACATGAGGTTATGAACCATTCCAACAGCTTATCCTGTTGGTAAAATAAATAAAATGTGATAAAACAAAACATCAAAAAACAGTGGCAGCTTGTTTACATAGTTTGTTGGATGTAATGGCAGTCATGAAATATGAATGCACATCACATTTGGTCTCAGTGCATCAATATTTTTCTCAATAGAAAGCAATGCTGAAAACTTTTGTCAAAACATTCTCATTTCTTAAAATAACAAAATATGTGAATAATACAGCAGTAAAAAAAGCACTATCTTTGTAAATTACCCTCTCCATTGTATTTTTCCATTAATATTGCAAAAGGGCTTATTCTCAAATAGAAAATTAATGAGCTTCTTAATCAGGAACAAGATAGGAATCCTAATTAAATTGCTCTAAATAAAGTGAACTTTATAAGCATAATTTCAAGCAGTGGATATAATATATCATGGCTTAGAATCATTAAGAAGTCATCATTTTGATTCCACTGCTCGTTCTGATATCTCTGTCACGTGCCCAAACACACCAGGTATTTGAATGCCTCAAGGAAGGTGCTCTCTGTAGTGACTGAGCTGGAGGAGTCACAGCTCTGCTGGTTAAACTAACTCAAGTAAAGGGCCATGTTGCAGATGGACTCTTTAGCTCTCAAACCGTTACTTAAAGTTACTCTGTGTATTCTTAGATTACTCTACAGCCTGCAATCTAAATATATCCAAGCAATTTTCTTCATTAGAATGCAAGAGATTTTACTCCCTTGAGAACTACTCAGCAACTATATGAGAAAACAAACAGAAAAGTTTTGAAAATTAGAGGTTGAATACACATCAGCTTTACCTGAAAAAAATACTCAATTTAATATTACAGAAATTGTATTAGAAATAAGATCTACAGTGAGGCAACTTTGAAAAATATCACTTGTACACTAAGTACAATCACATTGATTAACATTAAATATTTGAACACTGACTAAAACTGAATCCAGTAAATTGCCGGGAAAGCTTATGTATATCGCTTATATGTGATGAGTACTGAAATTCTATTAGAACTCATTAGTTTGCAAAGAAGCAAAATTTAAAACAAATCCAAAGATAAGCTGTTAAGACTTTTAAAGAAAGATTCGCAATGGAAGGAACAATTTAAATTTTTTAGAAGTAATTATGCATGGTTATTTCTGTCTTTTCCAGGAGTTTTGGGGTAGAAGGTCAAAACAGGCCAAAACATTTTTATACAAAAGCTCACTTACCCTTTTTAGAGTAGCTGCCAGGCTGTGAAAAAAAGGGCAGTGGATCAGAAGCCCCTTATAATTTCTCTTACTACTGAAGCTGTGTAAAGCAGAGCGTTTGATTCCTTCTTTAGCTTCATTTAGCAGGATACTGTAAAAGCCACTATGGATCAGGTGGAAAGAACTCATGCTGAACTAAGCATGGTGTATCCTTCAACACATCATAAATTCTAACTCTGTGCCCTTTGAAATTAAAAGTACCTATTTGAGCATATTTACTGGAAGCTGTTCCCAAGTAGAAGTGCCAGAATGTTTTTTCTTAAATTGAAATCATGATGCTTAGGAGCCAGATTTTACTATGATTTATAAAAGTGCATTCTTGCTGAAATTTCTTTCTGTGCAGGTCAGCAAAAGGCCTTTTCACCATTACAGTCCTGGCACTCAGTACAAGGTGGAATTTTACTTAAAAAATTAAATGGGTTATTACTAAGCAGAAAGTCTGGATGAAACCAAACACATTCAGCAAGAAAATAAACTGGTGACTAGGCAATCCTCCAGAGAGTTTCTTTCTTAAAAGCCAAATTGAAGCCAAAAGCTGAAGTTGATAAGGATACTGTGCAAACTGAGGAGAGCTGCCCAGGTGAGAATGTATTGTTTCAAAATCTGTAAGTTTTTCTATGTCGTTTTGCAGCTCTCATCAGTAAAAAAAAATCCAAACGCTTTATTTTTACCTGACCTTATCTTTGTCTTAAAGATTGTATCCTGATGAGATTTTTCTAACCGAAAGAGACCATTAAGAAAAGAAGTCCCAGTGATACAGGAGTTACCAATACATGAATATGTGCCTGTCGTTTCTAGGTATCTGTTGTGTTCTATGACCTGAACTGTTTTAGCTGCTAAATATATATTACATGAAAATGTAAAAGCTGCATTTACTGTGGTTAATGAACTTTTACATTTTAAGATAGGCGTTCAAATTTACATGCTCATTCGATTTTTATAGAAGAAAAGGCACCTTTCAGTCCATCAGTTTCAACTAATCAGTGCCTTAATGGATGCATTTGCAAAGGTATTATCTTGGCGAAAATCACCTTCCTGCACTTTAACTCTCTGATGGTTATCAAAGATGTCTTTAAACAAAATTCTCTCATTATAATGTTCTGTAAATGCTAGAAAAAAATAATCTTACATTTCGGCTGTATGTTCATATTACATATATATCTCAAGAAAATAATATATGTTTACCAGGTACAGAAGTGGTCTATTTCTGGACTGCAGGAATTCCAGATTGACGTTTCATAAACAATATCTTAAACAATAAATTAAGAATGAACTGAGATTAATCTTTTCAGCATAATGACATGAAAGTCATGCTATGAGGTAAAGGTTACGTAACTTTACTTGCTACTTAGCTTTGAAATAAGGATTATAATCATTTGACTTTGTTAAACATGAAAATAATAAAGGCTTTGCAGCTGTACAGCACCTCTTACTGGAGGGTCTGAAAGCATCCAGTATTAATTTCATATCATCTTGAAACCAGGACACTTCAAACACTATTAAAAAATTTTGGATGCTCCTACTATATAGTCATTTTTGCTCTTTCATCTGATTCTGTTTGCCTGCATATTTCTGCAAGATAAGGAAAACAATTTCAATTTTTTTTTGTTGTTATATATTGGAATGTTATGAGAAGCATTTTTAACACAGGTTCTTTTCCATTAATAGATTTTTATCATGAGATTCTAAAAGTGTTTAAAATTTAGGAGGCTGAACATATTTTGCCCGCCTTATATCCACATCTAGGAACCAGAACAGTTTAAGCCATCTTTTCCATTTCCTGCAGTAATTCTGTATCTAGTTATGATGATCTAAAATTGCTGTATTGGTTTTTGAATCCTTTTGTGAAATAAATTCATCCATTAAGACATTTATCTGCGCCAAATTCTAGAAACCAAATGTGTTTTCACTCTCAGAGGAGATTTTCATAGATTCATAAATGAAAAATTTGTTTTGGAAAGGGAGTATGTCTCTGTGTGTGTATTAGTAATATTGAATGGTAAAATCAATCTTTTTCCCAGAAATTGCTCATAATGCTGTTTCCATAGAAAAAGTCAGCTAGGAAACTGTAGTCTACCTCTAGAAGTCATGATTCTCTTTTCCCTAGCCCAGGGGCTGAGGGAACAACAACTTTCAGCAGAAAGCCAGGAAAATGCAGTAGAATATCATTTATTGTCAATCAACTTCTATAGAACAATAAAATGTCAGCTACACTATGGGGTAATTTTAAGAATTCTGTCCAAAACTGGTGCAGAGGTGATGTAACTGTATAATGCAGAGAAAGAAATAATTTAAGAGACCTTTGAATATGCAAATCTCTCCCAAAAGTACCAACTCAGCTATAAGATAGCAACAAAAGAAACTACTGTAAAGACTCTAGAAAAATGCCTGGAGCTGATCCATTTTTTTTGATACAGAATTACTTTTTAAAAAGTAAGAAAGAAAAAACACTTGCTTGGTGTTATTGCTAACAAATTCATTTCTGGTGTATCAGATACGAAGTATTCAAACACATGGTAAAGTTATTAACATCTTGGTTTCTCACTGCTGCAGTGTAGTCTGAAAGCTGCAAAAGACATTTTTAAGACTGTAAACTTCGAGACAGCCATACTTTCAAATTTTTAATAAATGGAGGCAAGGATCATATTAGTGGTTCCAGTTTTATGAGGTAACTTGGATAAAAGGAACTAAAAGATACTGACAAGCCTTGTTTCATGAACCCATGAAGATCAGGATATACAAGAAAAAACATTTGAAGCAAGTGATCACTTTTCCAAATACGCAAGAGTCAGCTTGGGGTTTTTTATTCTGAACATTTATGAATAAATATGAAAGCTACAGACACAGAGTTTGTCCCTTGTACAGCTGTGTCATTTTATAGTAACCTGCCTCTTGAGGCAGTTTGTTCACAGAGGAGCAGAAATTTGTAAGGAGTTCTCCTGAAAACAGCTGTCCTTAGTGAGCTTCTCCTTAACCCTGCCTTGGGTCATGACTCCAGCACCCTGCCAGGGTCTGTTTTCTTTCCAGAACACAATTGCTGCATCTTGTAAGAGCTACTAGTAGGACAAGGCCAAGGCTCCTCTTCACCACTGCAGCTGAACAACTACTCAGTTTTATTGGATAGCATGATAGGAAAAGAAATGTCTGGATGATTCAAGAAGTGCTGATGATTATTAGTAATTTCTAATGTTAAAAACTATTCAGTATCAGGCTAAACTCCTCCATTTAGCCAAAAGTTTTCAACCTGTGCTTTGTTGAATCTGAGTTCAAGTTCAACCATCACATGACAGTTTCATCAACTGTTCTGTTGTATTTGCTAATAAGCCATCTGGCAGGGTGTCATCTTCTACTGAAAACAGGTGTTTGATCCAATTCTCATTTGTTATACTGTTGAGAAAGCATTCACTGAAGTTGGTGACTAAATTCAGGCAATGTTCTTGTATGTCAGCACAAAGTCAGGATGAATTTTGAATTAACATTAAAACATTTTCATTACTAAAACATTTGCCAGTTTCTCTCATGTCTCTCAATTCATTGTGTCTTAAGATGCAGTTTGTTTATCTTGCCCTTGTTCTATATTCTGATTTTTATCTTAATTATGTATTGCATTCTTTTCATCATGATCCAAGAACAAAAAGTTAAACTGATGAGTTCAACCTTAGCTCACTGAAAAACAACTTACCTCAACAAAATTAATACTTCCCTGACAAAAAAATGTGTTCCTTACAAGAGAATTCACAGTTGTGAGCCAATACGTGCCTAAGTGACAGCGTTCCTGGGAACAGAAAAGGGGATTTGGACAGTCATTTCCCACTTCATTATGAAATATGAAAAACAAACAGAGCTTTAGCTCTAACGAAACTAAGTTCTTTAACAACAAAACAACAAACACCAGTTGCTGAGATTTTGACAGCTACTGCTATGTGGCAATATACTAAATATACACCGAGTATGGAAATAGGTGACCCTTTAACCAGAACACTAGTTATTGCCATGATAAATGTCAGCAAGAGCAAGTACCAACACTAACCCATTGTAAATCCTAAATATAAAAAAGTAAAAAAAATTGCCATGTCACAAAACAGGATTTTTTTTATTTATTAATTTATTTATTTTTATTTTATTCTCTGGCATACATGTACAACCTGACCAAAATTGACTTCTCTTGGCTACAGTGAAACAAAAATCGGTATTTTAAAATGTCCTGCAAGCCCTACTTGGAAAAAGTCCAGGCAAGAATCCTGCTTGACCATCACGAAAAAAAAAAGTCACATCAAACTAACTTGCACCTTTTTCCCTATGACTTGACATCACAATGTGTTGTGCCACTGTAAAGACACAAGTACTAGAAAATGTTGAAGGTTTCTCACTGTGAACAATTCCTGAAATCATGATATGACCCTTCTAAGCCCTTTATATGGGAAGCTGGCATTACTGTTAATTCATTTAGTTTACTATTTAAATAAATAAATAAATCAAGAGGCTTATCTTTTCAAGAGCTGTACTTTGTATCAACGTGATTTTCAAGTAGGGAAGATTTTCATTGTATGACTGAATAACAGGTTATAGAAATAATGCTGCAAGGTCCTTGTCCATTATTGCAGTGAAATAAACCCCAAATGATAAGTAGCAAGGACTCATACTTTTTAATGATCTTAGGCTCCACAGTGTTCCCAAGACAAAGTTTAATAGCTGTGCTTGAATTCTTTTCTGTTCCCACCACCACCACCCACAAGTCATTATTTAGTTCAAGCCTATTTTATTAACAGAATTCTGCTGTGTTTCTTTGTGTTGGTTTTGTCTTTTTTTTTTTTTCCTACAGCAACTCACATTTCCTTAGTTCATAAAGAATAAACAAGATGAACTGAAATTGCTTTATTGACAGTATTATTGGGAGACAGATTAGAACCTTAAAATCTGTGGTTGGATCCTTAAGATGAAAAGACAAAGGAAATAAGACTTTATTGGAAAAAAATAGCACAGCATTTCTAAGTTGTTGAAAGTTTAGTATTAAATGACTCGGGGTGTTTATTAATTAGTTACTGAGAAATGGTGACTGTGGAAAATAAAATAATCCTTCCTCAAAGCAATTTCTGTAACACTTCGGGGCGGGATACTTCATTTTAATTGACATAAAATAAAAGCAAAAAAGCATCAAGAAGCTGTAATGGATTGATTACAAAGTCTGTGTGAGCCCCCATATGTGTTCTCACCAGTTGTGACCAGCCGTCTTAGGGACTGAGTTAAAAACAAGGAAAACCTGTATAGGATCTCCAGCCTTTCATCTCTCAGAGGCTTAAAGACTTCCTATGGTGGTAACCTTGAAATTATTAAGTTACATAATGCCTGTACCATATCCTCATAATATCTAATTATTATAAACCAGATCAAGAATAAGGATTTAAATGGAAAAATAAGCATGATAATTTGGAATTATTTAAGAAATGCTACAAAACAGCCAATGTACTAACAACCTATGACTCAAAAAGGAAAAAAATAAAGGAAGATAGCACTGATTAGAAAGCAATTTGGCTTGAAAACAAAGATACATAAGAATAACATCTATAACAAGTACTGGAAGCTGTAAGGAATATATGTGAGAGATTTAAGAACTGTAAAAACTGAGAAAGGAAATGAAATTACATAAACCCCAATGGTCAGACTGGCAGAACAGCAGTTAAAAAGAGCTGTTTCTCTGAATAAAAGAAAGAAAAAGATCCTAATAATATTACTGGAATATGTTTGCATGGATATAACAAAAGTAATTGGATGACTTCGCAAAATATTTCTGTTCTGTGTACAAAGAAATAATCAAGTGATGCAATTATACCATAGGATAATGATGAAACATTCTCCATTACAAGTTGGTAGTTAGTTAAGTTTTATAAATAGTAGCCACTAAAAATGACTGAGTAAATCTGCATGTTTGGATAAGTTGTATCAGATTTTTAAAACAGCTGGAAAGGACATTCCAGGCCTGTAAGAACTCTTGAAATATTTGCGTTCTGGGAATATATTAGACCGGTATTTTAAAAGGGTGCTGGCACAGGGAGTTAGGGGGCTGTCCATCTAAGATGGAATTTAGTGAAAAAAACGCAACTGATAAGAATATACCAGACTATAGTTTATATGGAATTTAATTAATTCTAGTCAATGTCATTTTTTGAGCATAGATCCAACCTGTTCTTTGAATCTATGATCCTCTCACATCTATTCACAGATACTTGTTTCAGAAGGTTTGTTTTGGCCGATGAATTAAAAAGTGCTGTTCTAGTGATATCTGTTTAGTGCTGCAGGATATTTTGTTTAGGAAAGCTGAGTGAATCAAAGTTAATGCACATATATTTCATGATTCAGTGGTCTCAAAAATGAAGTGTAAATGGAAAATACTGGGTTTTGGTCCCTTAGGAGCTGTGTTTTGGCTGCGTGCTCTATAACAGTTCTGTTGATTAAAAAAAAAGAAAGAAAATCACTGGTACCACTGGCAGAGAACAAGGACTAGGGAAGTGGTAGCTCACAAAGGGGACAGCTCATTGCTACTGAGCATGCTGCTTTCTTGGTAAATTGCCTGCAAGCAAATATATGAAGTCATACATCAAGGAATAAAAAGCAGGTGTTGATCCTAGAGTAGAGGAATCTGTGTGAGAAAACCCAAGTGGAAAGCAGAGCTGCTGGACGTCTGCTAGATAACCAGCTAAAGGTGAACACCATCACAACAAACTCAGTCTGTCAGCATGAAAACAATAAAATGAGGACTATGAGGATGTTATATACTGGCTCAGTCACATCAGTACCTGGCACTGGTGTGACCATTTCTGGAACAGTGTGTCTTGGTTAATGCCTTTGCTTAAAATGCCTGTTGATAAATTGGAAATTGTTCAGGGAAGGGTCACAAGAATGATTACACTGTAATTGGAAAGTAAAAGCTACAGCTATTTAGTTTATCAAAACAAAGCTTTACAGTGACTTGATTATGGCATTTTTTTAATTTTTTTTTTCTTATATTGAAACGTAAATCAGCATTTCATCCTCGACCTTTTAAACTGCACAATTTATCCCATCGCAGGTTTTATTCGTTCTGGTGTCCTCAAAAGTTGCATCAAGTGGCGGTTCTGGGACTCAGTGAAAATCAGATCCAGAGAATAGATTTTTCTAGGTAGAGTTTTCACTACCTTTCAATTAATGATTTAATTCATTTCAGTAACATGTAGATATGAGTCGAAAAGTTAAAAAAAAAAAAAGTTTAAGGGGGGGAAACAGCAGTTTAAATAAAAAAGCATTAACAGCACTGTGGCAAAAGAGTTCAGAAACAGGCTTCTCATTAAAATGAAAACATCATTTCAGCAGTCTTGGCTGAATTTATACCACACTAGGCAAAATACAGGGCTGCAAGTAAGTTCTGCGTTTACATTAAAATGCATATTATTTCTACATAAGAAGCGTGTAATTCAGCATATTCTATTAAAAAGGCTACAGGTAATTGTTTTTGTTACAGAATCTACAAACTCAAACTGTCCATGTACTTTGCACCAGCCTGTGAAAGCACATCAATCCAAGGGCATCAGTTCTGATTTAATAAAGGGATCTAGCAGAATAGCAGCTTGTGTGAAAAATACCAGCCACTAGTGCTTGAGCAGGCTCATAAAATACTGGGGGATTCTGTGAAGTGATTTTTGAAAACATAGAACCTAATTAGCTTTGACGGGAGGCTATGGGTGTTAGGTAATTGGTTTAACCAAGAAGAGAAGGCCCAGAACAGCCTATTCCAGCTGGTCCCATACTAATTTCCCATTAGTTCAGCTTCACGTAGTTACTGGAGGCATCAACGAGGATGAGAATGGAACCAACTTAGTGGTATAGGATCCATAAAAAGTTTTCAAGATGAATTTCCAGAAATGTTATAATTTTGATAGCAAATTTTTGTCCCTGCAACTGTTGCTTCTTCAGCAGAGGAGGTAGGAAGTGGTAGAAGTACAACCAAACTGATCCTTCTCACCCCAGAACCATGAAGAGCTGCTGTACCTTCAGGAATGGGCAGTGCTCTGCAGTTCAGTTCCATGTTCTCGTTTATGTGGACTTTTTTTGCATCCTCTGTTATTTTCCAAAGCAGTAAAACTACTTCATTTCCATCTTGATGAGATACTGTTAAATGACAACCAGCTAACCTTCTAACAGCTGCCTTTACCTTACCTACATACTTGAAATAAGTATGGCAAATAACCCACTTTGCATGCCAACTTAATGTATTCTCAGTCCTTTGCTGCTGATGTTCTTCAGAGCCTTTGAGAAGCTTCCACCTGTGGCCCTGTTTCAATACAGGGATTTTGCCAAAGGCAGACTCATAAAAAATTACTTCCAGAAGGAAATACCATATTATTAGATCCAAAAAAATATCCTTTTCAGATATATTTCATACATTCATTCTGACAGATTTCCTAAATGGCCATCTTTTTTCTGAGGTGGTAATTTCTGCAACATAGATTTTGATTTTGTGCAACAAAAATCACATTAGCTCAAAATCCCTCTTTTTTGGAAACAATAATTTAAATGTGCATAATTAGAACAGCCTCATAGCAGAACAGTCAGAACTTTTATTTTCTGTTAGTGTTATCTGACTGAGCAAAATGCCTGAGAGCCTGCAGGAAAAAACAAACATATCAGACAAGACTTCACACAAAAAAATTTCACATTCCTGGGGAAGATGCCATTGAAAGCATGTAAAAGGGAATATTTTTCTCTATCAATCCAGGACATTGGATGAGCTACTAATTTACCTATAAGTGCTGAATATATAAAAATATATATGCTGAAAGCCTGTAAATGCAATGTGGCTGAATCAGTAATAATACAGCTGATATTTTATTTTACAAAATTAAAAAAAATAAAAAATTAAACCCACAAAATGCCAAACCCACAGCTCTGTCTTCCTAAATAGAATGGCATCTTCCAATAGTCTTCCTAAGGAAAGATCTTATTTTAAGAAAATACTATTTAGTTCAGTCTTCTTCTTGTCAAGCTTCATTTAAAGTCTTTTAAAAGCAATTTTATCTTGTATCTTTTGATTAGGACATTAGAGACTGCTCTATTTTTTGTTCAATCAGAATTAAGATACTGTGCTTTTCAATGAATTTACATTTGGATGTATTAAGATCTTGGAAAGTAGAGTTAAAGCCACATCAAGTTCATGGGAGGACGAAAAGACTGCAGATGAATGCTGACTAAACTCTCCAGTGAAAGCTAGTCAGCCTTAAACATGAGAGAAGGGCCAGTTCAATGACACATTACTGCAGCTTCCCTAAGTGGACACCACTGGATTCATAAAAAGTGAGGCTGGAAAGGATCTTAAGCTGCCTAATCCAAACTGCTTTCCAGAGATACTCAAAGTGAATTGGAGGGTGGACTGCCGCAAAAGGGTGTTAGTGGCTGCCCTTTGAGTGGAAGCTGCTGGGAGTAACTGGATGACTTGCAAAACCCTCCAGTCCAATTTGTCAGAAGATGATGGGACTGCCCCTGGGGCGGCATTTAGCATTTCGGGGAATAAACGAGGACTGGAAGCCTTTCCAGGAGAAAGGACAGTGTCTACATAAAAAGCTGGAGGCCGGGCAAAGGAAAAAAGAGGGCAGTTTAATTACAGGAGCAGCAAAACAAAGTACATGGCTGCAGCTGAGAAAAACTTGCCAACTGATATTGATCCACAATTCACATACAAGCGGGAGAAGATTCTTAAAAGACTCCTGAGAAGACCTATCCTATGTCTGAAAAATACTGAGATGTGGGAAGCAGTTGCTCACTGTTGTTCATGGGCTTGCACTATGTAACCTATTTCTGCTAGGGCGTGCATCAGTGAAATGAGATGGATGTTGTGTTAGAAAAGATACTCAACAAAATTAAAATTTAATTGGAACATCAAGAGGGGAGATTTAGATTAGATATCAGGGAAAAAAAATCCTCACTATGAGAGTGGTGAGACACTGGCACAGGTTGCCTGGAGAAGCTGTGGCTGCCACATCCCTGGCAGTGCTCAAGGCTGAGTTGGACTGGGCTTGGAGCAACCTGGTCTAGTGGAAGGTGTCCCTGCCCACAGCAGAGGGGTTGGAATGAGGTGATCTTTAAGGTCCCTTCCAAACCAAACCATACCATTCTATGATCAGACTTGATATAGGACAATTAAGCGACTGACCAAATCTACTTGGACTTCCAGTATGCTACGAAATATCACAGAAGCTACCCCTACTTAGCACTCTTGCAGAGCACATGGAGGCTAACACATCCCATTTGGGGACTCCCAGTGAAAGAGACGTTAATGAACTGGAGTGAGTTGAGTGGACAGCCATGAAAATGGTAGGGATGAGAGCACTTGCCCTGGCAGAGAGGTTGAGGAAACTGAGCTTGTTCAGGCTGTGGCAGGCTTAGAAAGGACATGAGAGCAGCACTCTAAAGCTTGTGAAAGATACTGTGGAGATGGAGCAAAACTCTTCACAAAGGTGCAATGGTGGGCAAGAGGCAAATTGAGACAAGGGCAATGCTAAATGAATATAGGAAAACCCTTTTTCACCAAAAAGCTAGCCAAGCGTGGGTTGTCCAGAGGCCATCCAGATGCAGTCTTCATCTTTGGAGGTTCTGCAAGATAAGACTAGATAAAGCTCTGAGCAACCTGCTCTGACCTCAAGAACTGCCCTGTGCACAGAAGGTTGGGCCAGAGATGTCTTCAGGTCGCATCCTGTGACCCAATGATCACAGATTTTCAGGAATGATCATAGCTCATGGTGTTTTACCAGTCCAAAGCATACAAAATGCCTCACTCTTCCAAATGCCAAAAAACGATGCCAAGGGCAGAGACCTCTGTAAACGGGGAAGTTTCCATCACCTCCCCAGCGCTACGCCCGTGCCCAGCCCTCTCCGCAGTGCTGCCACACACTCCCGGCGTGCGGGGTGCGCTTCAGGGCATCAGAGGCAGCCGGTGCCTCCCCGGGGGGTGGCCGCTCTCTTCCGGGACACCCTGTCCGCGCCTCGCAGCCAGGCTCGGCCCCCCACCGCCGGCACACCCTGAAACTTTCCCCGGCAGCCTGTGCACGCTCTTGCTTCCCGCGGGGAGAAAACGCGCTCCCTCTCCCTCCGTGCAGCGGGGACGGGGAGGCGGGCAGCCTCTGCCTCCCTCCTCTCCCCGCCCCGGCTCGCCCGCCCGCGGAAGCCTTTCCTAGGCTCCCGCATTGCACCTCCGCGCCGTGCCGGGGCTCGGCGCTGCCCACCCGCGCCCCGCCGGCCCCCCGCGTGCCCGGCCGGCGGTATGAGCGCCGGTGAGGCGAAGGAGTATCTGGCCCGCAGGGAGATCCCGCAGCTTTTCGAGGTAGGCGAGGCGGAGGGGGTGAGGGGGGAACATCTTTCGCCCCGTCGGGGGGGTGCTCCTCGCTGGGACTCCACGGAGGGCCGCGGGCTGAAGGTGGCTGGAAGGACGGAGGAGCCAGGGGCTGGGGTGCGCGTACCTTGCGCAAGGAACCGCGCCGCGGAGAGCCTAGGAGCGCTGCCGGGGGAGCGCGGCTCCCGGGGTGGGGGCTGCGGCCGCGGAGCCGGCGGGGAGCGGCTGCTCGCTGCCCGCTGCACTGAGCCTCCGCGGTCGCACGGGGAGCCGGGCGGCCGCACCCGGCGCGGCGCTGCGGTCTGCCCTCCTCCAGAGCACGGGGAGGGAGAGAACTTGTGTGTCTGCAGGGCAAAGGACCGCCGAGGAATGCGGCCGGGGGGCGTCTTCCAGGTTTTCGCCAGATTTTCATGGGTCTGGAGGAAGAAAAAACCGCACAACTGTTCAGTGAGGGTTGGTCTGGCTTCCGACAAGTTACCTGATGCTCATGGTTGATAATTACTTCTCTGTGCAGTGTTGATTTATTTTTTTCCTAACCAGTCATCCTCCCATCTATGTAAAACACACACAGAAAGACGCTTACGTGTTTTCCCGGCTCTGTTCTGAAGCTAGACATCCTTTTATGTATTTGAAAATTACAGGACATGCACCATGCTAATGTTTTACTACAGCGTTTAGAATGTGAATGGTTTAACGGGAGATGCAGACAGAACTGGTTTTCTGTAGAGGCTTAATGCTCAAGCTAGCAGTTTTTAAAAATCAGTGCACATCTGCAGAAATACATGGGTAGTTGCTGCCATCGGTTAAGTGGTATAGTAAGGGCAGAGATGCATAGGAATGACATCTTATTTTGTAAATTTAAATGTGTGTAAGTAACAAGTACTGTATAAAGTGTAGATAACAAGTGACTGAGGAAATCCTGAACTGGAGCTATTTATTATAATGCCAACTGTGACCCTCAAGTTTATTTGCACAAAATTTAGTAATAGCGCAAAGGAACAGAAGTCACCCTGAAAGACATTGTTAAGAGATTAGATGCAGTTGTCTTGTGGAGAGGTGAGATGATGACTTATGTATCACTTTGTCAAGAAAAATCAATTACTGTGCGTCAGAGGAAGGCCTGACATTCCTTCCTTCTTTCACACTCCAAATAATGCTCATGGGTGTGATCAGTGCAGAATTCATAACACAGGCAGGGGTGTTCTAATGGCTGGGAATATCTTATCAATTAAATCTGGCAGCACCTATGAACTTTGGGGTTGGGGTTTTTCCCCCAGTACTGATCAAGATGAAATTTGAGTATTTCTCTTGATTTTTCATTATTTGTTTAAGTGGTGACTCAAGAATACAGATAAGATACATGTGGGTGCCCTGGTCTTTAAGAAAAAGGTACGTTGTAGTGGTGTAGTAGGCTACACAAAGCGCGTAACTTTTGAGGCTGGCTTGTACGTTGCCAATGTGTAGATTTGCCAGGTGTAGTTCTAAGAACAATGTAGGCAACTTTTTACTATTTTCAGGTTTGATCACAGTGTAAAGAGGCAAATGTAAAAACATAGGTGAGAGCTTCCTGTCTGAGTCATTTTTGTGACATTGGCAAACCAAACCAAACAGGCCTCACTCTCACACATTTGCTTGAAATGGAGAGTCTGAATGTACGAGGAATATAGGGTTTCTCTGTGTAAAGTCAAAGTGCTTGTTTTTTTCCTGGCAGCTATCATTATAGTGTGTATTTCTGATCTTACGTTGCAGAGTCTGTTGAATGGATTAATGTGTTACAAACCCGATGACCCAATTGAATATTTGGAAAGCTGTTTGCAGAAAGTGAAAGAGCTTGGAGGATCAGAGAAAGTGAAATGGGATACTTTTGTCAGCCCAGAAAAGAAGACCCTGCCTCCACTCAATGGAGGACAACCCAGGAGGTCTTTTTTCAGAAATGGTAATGTATTAAATATAAAAATGATGGTATTTCTTGCACTGTGGGTGGTTTTACATCCACTACTGACTGATTTTATACTTACTTCTATACCAGAGCATGCTTCATTCTGATTTGCCTTTAGGCAAAGGATTCAAGGATTCTGTTTCCTCGAGTTTTGGTGTTTGCTTTTCTCCTCCCTAACGGATGCTATGCAGGAGAGGAAATTGTGATCTTTTGCAGCCTAATTATGGATGTTTGCAGTGTGAATGTTTAACACAGTAGTGGAGACATTTCTTGTATTCTCCCTAAAACATTTGCAAAGATAGGGGTAAAGTTGACTCAGTGCACTTGGCTTATATGTTTAGTTGGTTCTCATTGATGATGTACATACTAGCTTCAATGCAGTTACACTAGGTTGTTTTTCTAGTTTATATGGGAACCATGTGCTAATTTACTAAGTACAGTGTAAATGATAAACTCATAGAAAAAGGTGCATCTCAGAAAATCAAAGCAAATGCTGTACCACTACCTGTAATTATTTTATTTGTAATGTTAACAAAGAGTAATTAGCTCATCTCTCAGTTGCCATAGTTATTCTTCCTTGCCATCCAGCATTTCATTAAAATAATTAGCAAGAATACTGTCTCTGTGTACAACATGTATCACCAGAAGAGTTCTGCTTAGCAGTACAGGTTATTGGCACAATACAAGGCTTTTCTTCTCAGAAGCCATTGCTCAACTGGGGGTGCTATGGGCAGATCTCCACAGACAAGCTTATGTACTCGTAAAGAAACACCAAAGAAAAACAGCTTCTAGTGCTTCCAGTGTAATAAATCAGCTAAATAGAAGCAGGGGATATTTACTACAGTAAGAGCAAGCACATTGTAAAATTAGGAAATATTTATGTTTATTATACTTATTTAGATCTGTGTGCACAATAGATTCTGAGTTTTCTGTGTATTTCCACACAATTCCCTGTTTATCTTACTGTTTTACAGTGATGCCTGATAATTCGAACTTCCCGTACCGACGGTATGACCGTCTCCCTCCAATCCAACAGTTTTCCATAGAGAGTGACACTGACCTCTCTGAAACTGCTGAGCTAATTGAGGAGTACGATGTATTTGATCCTGCAAGACCTCGGCCAAAAATTATCCTTGTCATAGGTATGAAGGCAGAGTTGGTTTGACAAGATTATGTCTTTGTTACTTTGCCTTTTTATTTGTGCTGCAAATACGCTGAATGCCTCTATGTATTCAAATACAGTTTTTCCATCTTCAGTAGCAAGTGGTGCAGTCTGATTAGAGTGTGTCAGGAAGTGAAATTGTTAGTGCTGAGGATATAACATCCCAGCTGTAAGCATTTTAGAGGTTACAGTGAGCATCTGGGGTCATGTTCTGTAAACTGCCTATCAGCATCTGGAGAGCTCATGGTTTGCTTATGGAGCACATCTGCCAGTTAGATTTAAACTAAAACAAACCCGGCCCATGCATTTCAAGACAGCTCTACCATGTGAACCAAAGTGCTCCTCCAGAGTGTGATCCAGATCTAAACTAGACCACAATTGTAGTTGTACTCAAACCAAGTCACAAAAAAGGGCATTTAAAAATACCGGATAAGCCAGCTCGAAAAGGTGATAGGGAGCTGTTGACCTCTGTACTTAGAACCTTGAGAACTCATGTATGCCCAGCTGGAGTGGGCATACATGGTCACTAGTCCATTGCATTGATAAATGAACCCCTGCATCTGTTTGGCGAATGAATCCTGTGCTAACTTTATGGTCAGTGAGTGGTCAGTTAGCATTAGGTAATTGTGCTCTCTTGTGTGCTGTTCAGTGTCCTTCCAAAGCAATTTATATTTTCCAGCCTCAGACAAGAATACAGTTTTTGTTAAGAAATAGCTGCAGTTTAAGTCTAAATCAACATTTTATTCTGTTTCTGAATTTAAGCTTTCTGAATTAGTTTCCTTGTGATCGGGCATAGTTGCCTTTTGAAATTTTATCACCAGGCCTAATTGCCTGATTCTCTACTGTTTAAATAATTGCAGCAGAGGTGCCAGGTGATGGAGAATCACATTTTTAGTCTATAAAGCCTTATACATATTAAAGAGAGATACTACTTCCATAAGAGAGAATAGTATGAAGAATAGTAAAAGAGAATAGGCTCTGCATACAACAGTTCTCAGAAATGTGATATTGCAACATACTGAAAACGGAAAAGCAGGCAGTTTTCTAGATATTTCAGGTATGCAAAAAGAATTGCTTAGGTATTTCAGTTTTGTTAAACTTTTGTTTCAGAATTACAAATCTCAACATGCAAACCTCTCCATGCACCTTTGACCTATAAAAGTTGCAGTAGATGGAGAAGTAACACATGCCTTTCTTTTGTCTTAATTAATTAGCTAGCCTTCCTTTCATAAAGGAGAAAAACTGGCTCCTTTTCAGTGACCACAGAAGGCTCTTAAGGCATTGAAATCTATATAGCTGTGTTGCAGTAGAGTGATGAATGAAGGTTTGATCTGGGTGAGATAAAGAGAGATTGGCTTTCACCCCTGGAACTGAGTGCAGGGGTATTTGAAATGAAATCCTTGAATGCCAGCATACAGCGAACAGACTATGGATTTTACAGAGCTTTTCTTCCCCCATTTATATAGGGAACAGTATAAACAGTATACAAAAGCTATTTCAAATTTATTTTACAAATGAATTTCTCCGCGTCTCTCTATTATAGCGTGATCTGTTAGAAACACAATACTATATGTAGCTTAGCAGCTATTGTATCAAGAAAATTTCTCCCAAATTCAAGTAGTTATTCAAAGAAGAATAATACACTGAATGAAAGGGGGAAAATGAAAAAAAGTGCACTATTAATTTCAAGAGACAAATATTCTACACAAAAAGAAGTGTTGCATATCTTTCAGTTTGCAGAAGATGACAGTGAAAACTTCAGTTACGCAAGGTTTTTATGTCTAACTAGTGATAAGTAATCATACTGCCTAGCTCAGATGGTACCGGTCCCATTCATTGTTGGGGACTGAAATGAAATTAAAGACCTGTCTTCTGCTTTGCACATTAGGTGAACTTTTCTTTAATAATGCATTAGCCCAAGATCTTTTTAATGCTTCCATAAAGGTTTTTACAACTTTGCTTTGTGAAATCTATCATTCTTATAATGAACCAGGTAGCTCCAAGGCAAAAGAGAACTCACTTGTAAAGGTGCGGGGGGGTTAGGTGCTTTTGTCTGTGCTAGCAGAAAAGTCTTCTGATGAAATGTAGAGCTGCGAAACTGCAAAGTGAGTATGTGACTGGATTTTAGGAAAAACAGATGGAACCAGCCAGGATGGCACACATCTGAATCTCTGGGAAATTTTCTAAGGCATTATAACACCAGAAAACTAAATTGTGTTTACAAACGTGTTTCCTAGCAGATTTTGACAAGCACTTTTTTACAATTGATACAGCCTGAATACAAAGATCTTAAAAAATTAATTGCCTGGTAGCATTAGCTCCATAGTTCAGTATGTTTTTAAACTGCATTTAACAAAAAATATTAGTGAATATTAAAAGAATATATTTTCCTTTACAATCCAAGTTTAAAGGGTAGATCAAAGATAGCACAGTCAGCCAGCAGCTGGCCAGTTGGTTTAAATAGATTAAAACAACTGCTTTAGTAAAACTTTTGGGGACTACAAATTATCACTTGAAACCAGTTAGAAAACATAATTTTAGATGCAGCAAATGTTCGCTAGTCTAGACATCTTCTAAGAAATACGTAAAATAATCACGCTTTTCTTGAATAATGTATAATCTCAGACTAAGTTAAAAGAATGAAAAACAAAAGTGATTTTTTGTAAACAGTTTTTCAGTATGATTTATTGAACAGTCAGGAATGGATACGTAGTTCAATAAATTACAGAGATTTGCTGTGGGAAGTAATTTTGTCCTATCACTTTTCTCTTATTTTATTACCTGAATGTTTCCCCTTACCTTGTAAATTGATAATTCCACTTAGGGATTATCCATAGAGGGACATTTCTGGATTAGAAAACTAAAATGTGTGAGAAGTTTGTGAACATTAAAGCAAATACTTTATTAGTTTTTTTCTGCTTGAAATTCAAAGTGCCGGACTACGCTTTTTTATTTGCTTCTCTTTAATGGCAAAGCAAAGCCCTCCCTAACAGGAGTGCGAAGTCTGTTTACTTGGTTTCAGAAAGTTTTTTTCAGCTATTTTATGATTTTACAGACTGATGTTTTTTCAAGTAACAGTAATGGTTTTCCTGGCATCTTTTGTATTGCCGTTGGAGTGCAGATACTATTTTCCTTGTTGTCAAATTTTCTGTTTCTAATTTTCTACATTACCTATATATATATTTTGCATTTTTATTTTCTGGGGTGCAACACAGTCTATTTCAAATGTGTCTTGAGTCTCTGGGGAAGTAAACTGAATTCCTTCCTTAGTAGTTCTGTATCTGCAGGAATTATACACAGCACTGGCTCCAGTATGTTTCATAAACCCTTTGCTCTGAAGCACAGTGACAACCGACTGCCTCTTTTCTCCAGTAGCTAGGCCTATTGCCAGCAAATAAGGCTGCTTAAATTTATAGTAATAAATGATACACATATGTGTAAGATACATTATTTGTGTGTTATGCTCATTAGATTGCAACATGTGGCTTTATATATAGAGAGGGTTGATTTTGGAAATCTTTACAACAGAGTGAATTCCAGTAAGGAGTAATAATCCTATTCATTCACCTGGAAAAATTTGCTCCATACAAACTGGCAGCAATCATCAAACAATTAGCTGTACCTTTAGTGCTGTTGTTTTCGTCCATGTGAGAAAAAAAGACATTGGGAATCAGTTACTCCAAACCTGCTATCATTCCAGATTATCAAGAACCTGTTATAAACTGTAAACTACATGGAATTATCTTGTTTGAACATTTGTGATACAGGGATGAAGCACAATGTGAGGTTTGGTAAAATGTATTTGTCATGGAGAAGGCTGAGCGTGCCATTAGAGGGAGCGGGGAGAGCTGAAGCAGAATTGCTTTGTGGCCACTTAAATGGAGGAAATTATTCCTAGTGTATCAGATGCTTGCATATCTGCAAAAGGGAAACATCCTTTAGTCTAATGAAGAAGATAGCTAAACAGTCTATGAAAGAAAGAGTTCAAACTGGAAAAACTAAGTCCATCTAGATCACCTAGAAGAACTGAAATGCAAGATTAGCTGTAAAACATGATATAATCTGCTGAAAGAAGAGAGAACGCAGGTGCCTTTCAGAAGAGAAACAGCAGGGGAAGTGAATGAGGGGGAAATATTTTTCAGTTGTAATTTTACTGTAAAGAGATAAGATACAGTTTTTCTTTCATTTCTTTGCTTTTGTGTTTTAAGAACATCTGTAGCTGTATTGATTAGCTAGTTGTTCCAAATAAATACTTATATTTGCATTTATCTTAACCTGGCTTGATTTAAGCATTATTTAAACTAATTGGGTATTGCTAAAACCTTTTTTTCCCAAGGGTAGGACTAAAGTGTGGGCAGGGTATGGGAACACCTTAAGAACACACAGCTTTCCCTGTACATTCTCTTTAAGTGGGTCCCAATCTGAGTTACAAAGACCAGGTGGAGAGCTACCCTCACAGCACTGGGGTACAGAAGAGTCCCTAGTGACTACTGGTAACACTGAAAGCTCTCTGACATGTAATATTGGAGCACAGGTTTGAATCTGGTTATACAGAGTGTCACTACCATATTACGAAGGAATACTGCAAAGCTTGTCCTGCAGTCAAATCTATACTTATTGTATAAATGCCTAAAAGCTGTTTATGGGAATAATAGATACTATAAGAAAGAATATGATTACTAACAAGAACCTCATTTGGATTCATATTTACTTTTATTACATTGCTGTATTTTTTAAAGTTCATAGAAAATTTGTATTTTTAATAAATTTTAAGTCTTTGGCTGTTGAAATAAAATTCAATGTTCTTACACACAATTCCCCAAAATATAGCTGCTAGTGTTGGGAATTAATATAAAAACATTTGCTTGTTTTTCTTTGTTATGCTGTTCAGTAACACGCTTGTCTATATATACACATTTCCTTTAATCAAAACAACCTCCTGGTTTTACATACTGCGTTAGTTTCTCTGTTCCTGACATCATAGTGTGTCCTTTTAGTTCAGACATAGTGTCTGATTTTTTTTTTGCATGCATTCTTGATTATGCTGTCCAGCTGACCTTTGCTTCAACATTTCTCACTATGTAATGTAGCTGTTTTCTGTGGTTTCAATACTTACTCTTCCTGTGCTATACTGAAGGGTCTCTTTATTCTTCAAGTTGTGCAGCAAGCTGAACCTAACGGATTGCTTCTCTATCAGATGCTTCAAGCATCAATACCAGAAGTATGCGTAGTTCAATAAAAGTCTTTGTACCAAATCACTATGGAAACATCTCAGCTGATTATTTAATATTTTTCTGTATTTTAAAATTAGAAAACCTCAGAAACTCATGCAAGCATATTTAGGAGCAGATTTTATTAGTTCCATTTCATGACTAGTCTGTTGATTTAATTGTTTCATTTAATCACGTACGATTCTTACTGGCATGAATACACTTCAGACTATCTGACTGTCTTTGGATTCACAGAGGTCAAGAAGGGACCAGTTCATTGTCTGTTCCTCTACTACAAATCAAGAAAAATTCCTTTCCAGGAGCAGCTTTAGAATGAGGTCAGGTCTAAAAGAGTGTGTTTAGTTTCAATTCACAAATAGATTTGTATTCTCTTTTTTACTTCATTTTGCAAAGTGTTATCTTTACAGTCAGGCAGATGAGACCCATTTCTAATGTCTGGTAACAAGTCATGCAACTGTGAGATTTGCTATAATAACGGTTGGAAAATTGGTGATGATAACAAAAATTTTGCATGTGATTGGCTACTTCAGATGGAAGGTTAATTTAAAGTTTTGCTTGTAATTAACAACAGGTGGCCCAGGAAGTGGTAAAGGAACACAGAGTTTGAAAATAGCGGAACGTTATGGATTTAACTACATATCAGTTGGTGAATTGTTAAGGAAGAAGATCCACAGCACAAGCAGCAATAGAAAATGGAGTCTAATTGCCAAAATAATTACTACTGGAGAACTGGCCCCTCAGGTACACTGCATCCTGTGTTAATGTTTACTTTTGAAAGATTTGTACATGCTGTATTAATGTGCACCATCAAGAAAACCTCCTTTACAATATGAAATAAATAACTTCTTTTCTCTGTGTAAGGAAACAACCATAACTGAGATAAAGCAGAGGTTAATGCAGATCCCTGATGAAGAGGGTATAGTGATCGATGGATTTCCTAGAGATGTTGCCCAGGCAATCTCCTTTGAGGACCAAGTAAGAGACTGTTTTTATTCTTAAAATAACTTACATATCTTTCCAACAGTTAAGCTTGTTGAAGTCATCACAGTCAGATTCCAAGAAAGCAGATGTTATTTCTAACTGAGCATTGCTCTTTAAATCCCTGCAAGTTAATAATTATAAGTTGACAAAACGTTATTCTTTTGGTTTCTGTTATATTGTGTCCTGGCTAAAGGCAGAATATTTTGTAAAAAGGCAATGTGATAAGATAACCAATAATCCCAGCCTCTTGTCTCGGCTATGAAAATCCCCTCTCAAGATGAAGAAGAAAATAACATCAAGTCTAACAGTTCCTATTTTTTGTATCTTAGTGATTTAGAAAGGGAAAAGACATTGTATTTCCATATCTACTTGTCAATTTAATCTACGTTAAGAGAAACATACTTAAATTGATGTATATCTTCACAACACTTTTAATCTCAAGTTTACTACAGTGAATTGGAAAGACTGGAATAAAATAAGGGTTAAAACTGCCCACATTCTGCAAATTTTTGTAAACTAGAAATGATGCTCTTTTCTTAGAAATTCAGATCATTTTGGTAACTAAACTACAATTCTAAGGTTTAGTCAGCTAAAACTGTTCTACTCACATGCTGTTTTCATGCGTGTATTTTAAACTAATCTAAAAATACTTAAATTCAGTGGAAAAACAAACAGCTTATGTCATTTTCTGATCAAACACTGTTAACAGTTATGGTCACAAGTAAAGGTTGTGGTTTCAGTGCTCAATTTTTAGACTACCTCATGCTGAGAGTCTCAAAGTCCTTCAGAAATTCTGATGTACTACCATTTCTGTTCGTTGAGTTCCCAGTGGCACTGCCAAGATAGAAATAACAAAACAAAGCAGCCAACGAGGCGTTTCATTAGCGTGCTTTTATAAGGTGTTATTCTGGGCAAAATATAGAAGACTGAATTGAGGAAATTAAAGGAAACAGACAAAATAGTTATTACAGAAAATAGTCAGTGGTTGCCAACTATATCTCCTTATAATTAACAAAAGATTGACTATTTTATAAGTGAAACATCAGAAATTTGGGCTTAATGGTCGCTTCCTTGCCTCATTTTTTTGTCCGGTATATTGTGTGATAGTGTGACTTAATTGCATTTCTTGGTGCTATAATCTTGTGATGACATTGTTTGATGAAAGAATGAGGGATGTGAAACAGGAAGAACTGACAGGAATTAAATTAAGTGCTTTGAGTTACCCTAGGGTCAGATTCTCTTTCTACAAAGGAAAAACAGTTAAACACTTGCGTACCCATCACGGGGTCCATTAGTAATACCACCAAGTAACGGAGTCCAGGAGGTAACAGAAAAAGTTCAGGCATTGCTGTAGAAGAGGAGAAAGATGGGTAGTATATTTCATATATGTATGAACCTTCCCTTTGCACGTTTCTAATATGTTTTCTCAGTATTTCCTCATTTAACATGAAACATTCTCCTCTGCCAGCCTGGTTAGCTCTTGTTGACTGTAGAAACCTACATGGAAAAAAGACTGACAGAATGACAGATGACAGAAATCCTAAACTTTGGCTGCTTCTTAGTATGTGCTATTGCTTCAGGGATCCTGTAGATTGGTTTGTTTGGGTTTGGGATTTTTATTTTCAGATTTAGTAATTTTAGACCCGACCATATTTTCAGAGTCCGTTTGTTTTCAGCTTAATGGGTTTTGCTACCTCATACTCCTTAAGGCCTTATTCTTCCTGAAAGACAGATGACTGTGTCTCTAAAAAAATCCCAAAGCACTTCATATAGGACCACCTTTCAGCCTTATCTGTACTAAAATAAATATGAGAAAGGAAAGAAAGAATCATAAAGCTTTTATAAAAGCACAGGAAAGAAAATTTTGTCTCTTTAAGCTCCCCCTTTTCACCTTTTTTTGCAGCTGATCTCTCATACGAGCATATGTAAAGCCATGGAAATAAATGTCCAAAGGATGTAGATATGTCAACATAAAACATCTATTTAATCCAGTGGGATTTATGCAGTATTTTATCTTGGATTTATATTTTAAAGAAATAAAATATGCTTGTTTTTCTTTAAAATTCTTTTAATAAGCCATAATGCTACACCCATAAGTAGGAAGGCCTTGTGATAAGGAAGGGGGAATATCAGCAGATGTGGTATCCATTTTCCTTCGCGGGATGAGGCTGACAGTAGTCCATAGCACGTCAGGTTGTTTACATTAAGCATGCTAACATTTTTAAGGCCCTCAGAGATCCCTCAATGGGAAACACAATTGAGTCATGGAGAATTCAGTAATTAACTGTTGTGATGATTTTTGTAGGTCTGCAATTAAAAATGCTGCCGGTGTTTTCCACGGCAAGATAAGAAATAATTAGTTTTAATTTCAGTTTTGCTTAAGTAGTAAGACACTTTATAATTAGAAGACCTATTAAGCAATGGAACAAATATCCCTCTGAAGAAAATGGTGAAATCCCACAAAATGCAAATAGTTAAATCACATTATTCTGTAATTCAAATGTGTTATTTTTACAAAGACACGCTGTGTAGAGCAGAGATCTGTTGATAAAAAGTTCTGAATAAGAGCTAATTCTTATTGTTAGTACTAATTTTGTCATGGGTGACTACTGTTACAGATAGTCCCTTTAAGATCATTGCATGCTTATGTACCTTAAAACAGCAGAAAAAGTTGTGTGACACAAGCCATTTTAAAGGTTACATTTAGGGGAACTGTCAAAAGATGCATGAAGTAGGAGTTACTATTTATTTAACTTGTTTTCATCACTCATGATCCCTTCATAGCTGTTAATTGTTTTGATTACAATCTAAGGATTTTAAAATGCAGTTGTGTTCTTTTGAACAGCGAGTTTTTCATTTGTTCCCTAAATCAGCTAGGACACTTTTGATTTTATGATGTGAATTAAAATAATGATGATAAGTTTGTACAAGGGTAAATAGAATATTCGGCCTTTCTCAGTTCTTTCAGCCATATAGGATATAAAGTAGATGGCAGCAGAAGGAATGAGCAACAGAGACAAGGGTGACTGTTCACTTATCCTTCGTCATTTGGGTATGATGGAATGCATATTCATCTGTAACACCATGTATTGTGGTTTAACCCCAGTAGGCAACTAAGCACCACTAAGCACCACACACCCACTTGGTCACTCCCCCACTGTGGGATGCGGGAGAGAATCAGAAGGGTAAAAGTGAAAAAACTTGTGGGTTGAGGTAAAGACAGCTTAAAGCAAAAGCTGCATGCACAAGCAAAGCAAAACAAGGCATTCGTTCACCACTTCCCATTGGCAGGCAGGTGTTCAGTGATCTCCAGGAAAGCAGGGCTCCATTACACATAACGGTTACTTGAGAAGACAAAATGCTGTAACTTTGAACTTTCCCCCCTTCCTCCTTCTTCTCACAGCTTTATATACTGAGCATGATGTTGTATGGTGGGTATCCCTTGGGTCAGTTGGGGTCAGTTGTCCCAACTGTGTCCCCTCCCAACTTCTTGTACAACCCCAGCCTACTCACTGGTGGGGTGGTGTGAGAAGCAGAAAAGGCCTTGACTGTACAAGCACTGCTTAGCAATAACAAAAACATCTCTGTATTATCAACACTGGTTTTGGCACAAATCCAAAACAGAGCCCATACTAACTGAGAAAACAAAATTCCAGCCAAAACCAGCACACCATGGAAGCTTGAAATAAGCAAAGAAGCATTCAGTTTAAAAGCAGCATTTTCCACTGTATGGCCTTTCTCCTCTACCATTGTTTACACAGACAGAAACAAACTCCAAAAATATATATAGTAATCCCAAAAATGAATTGTAGGGGCAGAATATGGAGGACAAGTTACTGAACTGAATGGAAATGGAGATGAGTAATACAAGATATTCAGACAGTAATCTGAACAAATAGGAAGTCTGTAAACAAAACAGGCTACACAAACCTGACATCATTATAGTTCAAGAGAACATGTTGGATCTTTGTTGATTGTACGAAGTCTGCATTGTTTTGTTACCCATATGTTCCTCTTTGTGAGTTACAATACAGTGGGATCACGAAGTATCTGGACAGATTTCACATAAACGGCCAGGAAGTCAAAACTTGGACTAGATATGGGGTAACCACAGTGGTCAATGAAAGGAGAACCAGGAGAGAGCCTGTACAGTTTTTGGTCTGAGCCACATCAAATCATTTCCCCTTTCTCCACCAGTGCATGTTGTGGAAAGCAGGTCATGACCAGCAGACAGGCGAGGCACAAAGGGCATAAAATCTGTCTTGCTCCCAAACAATAACACTATAGCTGCCTTCTGAATGCTGTTTACTGATCCTTTTTATATCTATTGTTACATGGCTTTCATCAATAAGAACTGTGGTGAGTTATTGTAAAGATAAACTAATTTATATTGGAAATGGTTCATCATATTAGTAGAGGAAAAGGTCAGCAAAGGTGCCTGCTTTCTCTTGCAGGCGCATGTAAAATCTATCTGCGCTGTATTTACAGACATCTTTAATGTAACAAATTATTTATGCAAAATTAATTCTTTCAGTTGAAACTGAAACTGCCCCACATAGCTGTTACTGACACTTGCCACTATTTAAGTTAAGCTTTCAGGATTTCTTCATTTTGTGAAAAAATCAAATGGATACCTACATGTTTGAACTCTAGTTACAGTACCTGTCCTGCACAATATTCTAGTATAGAAAACCAAAATAATAATGAATTATTGTGAACTTCACTTGTAATTGCTCTTGGTACTACCAGCACATTTTTATCCCTTTGACTAATCGAGAAGCTGAACTTTTCTCTGGGAAAAAATGATATTTTTAGTAAACGAGTTAAAGCAAACCAACTTATGCTAAAATTCCCAAACATAGGTATAACTAAAAGATGACGATTTCTTCCTTATTATGTTGCCAAACTCTTGTGTGGACACTAAGTTCTCAACATGTTGCTAGGCAGAATTGTATTAAAGCATATTGCATTTCAGTGACTGAAGTGCCTAAGATAAAGCAATGTATCATTTGCAGCACTCCCAGTATTTCTTTTGCTGCTCATGTCTAGAAACCAGAATAAACACTGCCTCCAAGCAATAACGTCAATGTGGAGTAAGTAGATTAAAAAGCACTTTACACATCCGAGGAATTTTACATTTGAATTGAAGCTTTTTTCCCCTCTTTCTGAGTTTTATTAATGTCACTGCTTCTTTATCTATTAAGAAGGCAAGAAGTCTTTGAGATGGTATCAGCAATGCTTCCAGATTTTCAGCAGTGCTTGCCGACCATGAGCAGCAACTGCTATTCTTGTCAGTCACACCAGCTTCCTTTCTTAATGGTCTGTTCCTCATTGCAGACTCATTGCAGCCTGTGAGAACTCATAGCTGTGAGCACTGCAGTTTTCTATGAGTTTGAATTTTCTTTGAACTTATTTGAGCTGTATTTTTCTCTTTGAAAACTGAGTATTTGACACATAATTTCTCTAGCTGGAGGTCTTGGATTGTTGCCAAACCCTGACTCTCATTTCTTAATTTCAGAAAGCAATCAATACCACCTACACTTTTATAGGGCTACTTTTAATAAAGCCCTGAAGGCATTTAAGTATGAGAATCTCAGCTCTCACTTTAAAACAAAGTTCCAGGCAGTCATGATTGTGAAATAAAAGTGAAAACATGAATTTTAATGTTGTAAAAGCAAATAGAACTGCCAGTTTATATATTTGTTGTAAATATATGATAATTTCTGGGTTGTGGTAATTTTGAAATCCTACTTCTGTGTAGTAGCACTGATTTAATACTGATTTATTTAGCCTTTCAGTTTGAGCCTTGGCATAAAGCTATCCTAAACCATGAATTTCTAAGGTATCCGTGATCTCTGCTGAGTGCAAACAGTACAAAGGTTTTTATATTCCAAACACACATTCGAAAGTGCCAAGGAGAAAATGGTTTATTTACCATTAACCTGTCAGCCTGAAATTCAGCAAGTCACCTACAGTACCAGCATGCTCAAGCATGCTGAGTATATTCCTGTCCAGAAGCACTGTAATGAGATGCCTCTGACTGGTGTATTGACCTCAAATGACTTGTGAAGAAGAAACTGTAGTTTGACTTTGCATGTAAACTCTCACCGGGTGGTGTTTTTACCCTTCCCAGGAGAAATAATTTCTCACTTCATTATTTTCCAGTTAATTTCAATTACAGCTTTAGTTTGGAGGGTTCTTTTCCACTTTCAGTCATTCATGCATAACTTCTGATTGCAGCATTTCCTTCACTAATATTAACGTTTAGTTTCAATATAGTAAATACAGATGAAATTTGCTTAAAATATACTAGTTGTAAGTTTTGTTAATAGTGAAATGAAATGTGGAACAGGTACTAGAATTAATAAATATTCATTAATGAATATAATTTAATTCCTTGATAAAAGACTGCTTTTGTAGAAATTATTTTTAAAATATTTTTGTGTTAAATGGCCTGGGTGACGAGACTATGTTTGAAGAAGTAAACTTTAATTTAAATAATGAAGAGGCAGTAGATTTTACTGATTCTTTGTTTAAAATGTCCTTAAGAATATTCATAAATACACTACACCTACAAAGAATAACTAGTTAATCTTGGCTGTGATACAAGTTAACTTTGTTTGACTTACCAATATATGCTGTAAGAAAATTATTTTGGAAAGTAATTGTGCTAAAGTAGAACTATGTAGGAGTCAATATATAGGACGCTGGGAAAAACTGACTTGTCCTCTCACAGTCTCACAGGCTAAGGACAGCAGTACTATTCCTTCAAGTCCAATATTTAAACCTCAAAGCAGAAATTATATCTGCAGTCCCCTCAAAGTTTGATGTAGGTGTTTGACCTGTATGTGGGCAGCTAACCTATGGCTGTCTGCCAAGCTCATGCTCTGCAAAGAGCTTCTAGTGGGAAACGTGCTCTGTCACTGGCCAGGAGTGTGGGCTCCAGAACAACTAGAAAAATGAATGCAACCTTTCTGTGAATCTTCTTAAAGGGAAAGTATCTCTTCTCTGCGATAGGTTTTTTGTTTTGGTAAAGGCATAGGCATTTTTTTTCTGCACCATGACCTGTGTGTCTTCTTCATTTCCATTTCATTTCATTTCATTTCATTTCATTTCATTTCATTTCATTTCATTTCATTCCTTCCTCAATTTCTATCTCCCTTATCCCAAATCTCCACTTAATTGTTCCAGGCTGATAGCCTCAGGTACTGTTTCCTACTGGATCCATGTACCCTGTTGTCTGTATGAGTTGGAGGGCTAGCATATCGGCTATCTGCATTGCTGTGTTTCCTCTCATTCATTCTCTTTGGCCTTGTGAGTTTTACATTGCTTTCTTAAAGCCAAACTTGAGCAGGAAGCCCGTGGAATAGTCTGTCTGTCTTCTCCCCTGGAAGCTAGAGCACTCTCCTGCTTCAGTTTTCTGCTGGGTATGAGATCCTAGACCTCAGGTTTCCTGGTTTTCTGACAGGGATTCTGCTAGCCAAACTAGCTAAAGGAGAGCTCAACTGTTTTCAGTTCTTAATCCTCAAAAGAGAGGATGGAGGTGCCTGCTGAGCAGTTCTGAACCAGAAGTCTGCTTAGACCTTTCTTTTTAGTATTAACATTTGCAGAAAGGGATTCCTATTGACTAGCTGCACTACACAGATGAAAATCTGTTCTCCCTAAAGACACCTGCTGCTCTTAATCAATTATTAGGGGGCCTAATTATGTCGCCTGGGCAATCTTCTGGAAGCTTATTTCTTAGGCCGTGTGAATATGGTTCAAAAGCAGTTAGTTGAGAAAAAAATCTATGAGCAGGATTCATTCTTTGACAACATGATTCATTATTTTGCTTTTCTAAACCAAGAAAAAACTATGCAAACAGTCTAGTAACCCAGCAGAGATGGAACTATAAAAAGCAATTCAGTAACAAGGGAGAGCACCCATACAATGGACATAAACTAGCTTGCTAGTAACCTTTATCAATTAGAATAAAGTGCACTGTTAAATTAATGACTGTTGTTCATGAGCTGTCAGATGAGTTTTCTCAGGAGTATCTAGTAGAACACACCAGGAACTGAGAAACAGAGCATTTTTATCTTGTGCCTAATGAGGAATAATGAGAGAGATTGTAATCATCTAATTTCTTGCAAACAACCACACTACTCTCACTAACAAGAGGAGATGTAGAAAAAATCTCTAGAGAAAATATCTTTCCACTTACGCCTTTACATCAGTAGCCCCCCTAACTTGCATGGGATTACTCTCAATTTACTCCTAGTTCCAGTTTAGGAAGGATATTCAGACCTGAAGAGAGTAGTATTTACTTACTTGTATATACTATTCTAAAAAATGAGAGGATGTATCTACCCGTTTTATTCTGAGTTGATGTCATATGTTCTATGTCTCATTTAAAATTCAGAAGGTTGTAAATAACCAGGAACCTGTGTGTATCCATAGGCAAAGATTCTGCCTTCTGCTGAGTTCCAGTTAGTAAGTAGTCAAATTTATTTTCCTAAACCCCAAAGTCCTTCCTCACATGCATTTCTGGACATGAAAAAGACCTTCTGCCTTTAGCAAAAGATGAGCATACTATGGAAAATCAGAGTGATGGAATACAGTTCTTCTGTCTGTGCTGATTCTATACACTTCTACAAGCTAAGTCTCAGAATAAAACTTATTCTGTAGTCATAAAACTCCACAACAGTTAGTTCTGAGTTTAAAAAATAGGTTTGGGTTTGTTTTTGTTTTTTTTTAATGAGTCATAAAAAGCCCTTTTCCTTTGTTAGAAAAAAGCAATTTTTTACTCATATTTACACAGGAGAACTAGATGTCTCTCGAAATGTAATCCCAGATGTCCATATGTTCACACTAGCCTGTTTCTTTCCAACTTAAAAGTATTTCTAAGCATGTCTTGCGGACATGTGCAGTTGAGGTAAGTGGAAGTAGAGTGGTTCCTGAAAACCGGAGTGAATTATCAGTAACATTTTAAGTGTTAACCCTGAAAGTTGTAAATGCATGTAGAAATGCATTAAGTGCTATTAGGTCTGATTACCTATGGATATAGAAGAGATGTTGCCCTTTCATGCATCTAAAATGAAGCAGAGGCTTGTGTTTATTAAATGGTTTTCGGCTACTTTATGATGATAAAAATAAATATTCTTCAGGTTTAATTCATAAATATATCACATAATCAGAATCTGCTTTGTATTCCTACCTCAAATATGTTTGAATTACCTTTTTTTCAACTTCAACAAAAAACCTTCTAGACAATACTTCATTTGAAACTAGGCTTCTTGAACTGAGAATTTTAAACCATTGTTTTCAATGACATTTTATTTCTGTGAGTAAAATCCATTTCAAATTAGCAAAGCCAGAGTGTTAGAAAGAATAGTTTTAGTTCCTGGGATTCTGATACTGTCCTTTGGATTGTTGCTGTTACTAGTAAAAAAAAAAGAACAGTAGTACTCAGCTGCTGTAGAGAACTTTCCATTTTAAAAAGCAATAGGAAATAATTAAAACCTAATTAATTGATTTTCCACAATAGTTACTGTGTTGTACCTCATTATTTTCCCCATTTTACAATGCCCTGGGCATGCTTTCCCATTTTTTTAAAAAGGAACTGACCTGTGAGGCCAGTGCCATTTCTGGGAAGAACTAGATGAGAATCTGCACGCCTGATGGTGGTGTTCATATCCTTCCCTTGCTGTGGGGCTGCACTTAGACACAGTTTCTTTAAAGAACTGAGACTGACTGTGGAAAGCTGCACACTCATGTTTGTGTTAAACAGACAGATCTTCCCATGTTTGAAACAGAGATCTATCTTTTGTCTCCTTCCTCTTTTTCCTTTAAAGCTAATACTTTCATGAGTGATCTATTTATTCTAAGTACCATCTTTAAGGTTTGGTGTTGTATGTGAAGTTATGTGATACGCAAAAGCTTAAGTCCTACACTTTACAGACGGACTTCACAGACCTGAGTACATCATAAATGCTAGTCCTGAGGGTGTTTGGAAGTGAGCGTTGAAAGTGAGGAGATGGCCAGCTACAGCTTGGGTCACCTAAAGATTTCTTACCGTATTTCTTCACTATTACTAGGATCTGTAGAAATGGAAATACTCAGTAAAACTACTAATGTATAAACTCTTTTTGTCCTTCACTTTACTACATCCCTGATTTGCAGTTATAATTTCTGAGTCCCTGTATGTTAGGAAGCTCCAGTCCATGCTGGATATCCACACTGGGACTTGAGATGTCTGTGTGCTTAGTCTGCTGCAAGGCGCATCAGCCATTCCCTTTCATGAGATGGTGTTCCTTGGCCTAAAAGGCATTGAAATCTGTAGCATTCTTTTTCAGAATCTGTGTCATAATTTGGATTTCTTTATTACTGTATGCTCTCTAAATTCCCAAAGTCTCTACTACTAATGAAGCAACCTTAATTTAACAAAGCTACTTTTGATAATGTCCATATGGCATGAAAAAGTCTAACACAGAAACTTACCTTCATAGATTTTCATGTGAACATGTGCCTTAAAGCTGTTATGTGGTAGTAAAATTAACTGTCATAATTAATTCATCCCATGAAAGGACAGAATAACTGTCAACTATGTATTAAGAATATTCTGAAAAGCATGCCTGAGCCTCACCTAATAATGGAATTGCTGAGTCCTGCAGTGCTGAGTAGTCAGCTTAATCACAGATTTCTTGAATTGCTCCTTCTACAGATCTGTACCCCAGATTTGGTGGTGTTCCTGGCATGCTCCAGTCAAAGACTGAAAGAAAGGTTACTGAAGCGTGCTGAACAGCAAGGAAGACCTGATGATAACCTGAAAGCCACTCAAAGACGATTAATGAATTTCAAGCAGAATGCTGTCCCGTTGGTTAAATATTTCCAGGAAAAAGGGCTAATCATCACAGTAAGTCCTTTAGTATATACCTCTGAAATCTTTATTTTTGCTGTGGTTATACTTGGCTTCTTAGACCTTTTGCTTTAAGATAGGGTGAATCAATTATGGTTTAGATATAAACCATGGTTACTGACAACAAACTTCCAGTTTTCTGAAACAGTATTATCTTCAAAATGCAGTAAAAGAGCAAAATTCACATGCATGCAGGTGACGTGGTAAGCACCATGTAAATTCTTTGCTGCAAGCATGAAATGCTTTACCAACTAGCTGAAAACCTTTTACTTAGAAATTACTCACTACGTCTAAACACAGAACACACCAAAAGCTGCATTCATAAATAAAGCCAGAGGCAGTTTATGGAAGTAGGGCTAGCAAGTATTGCTGAAGTATTTAAGTGTTTAATAATGACAAATTCAATAAGCCGTTGACAATGTTCAATTATTGACATGTTCTAAATTACTGACTGGTTGTAACAATGCCCAGAACATGGTACTACAATAGGCACCAGGAGAGCACAGATGGCATTTTTTTTTTTTGGTAGTCTAAGTAACCTGTGTAGTTCCCATTGGTACGTTCTCCTCATGGCAAATATGACTAATTCTATGTGCTGGTCAGATTCATGATGGGCCAAAGAATCCTTAATTTCAAAGTCATCTAATGATGCCTTAATAATGCACTTCAACATCCTTCTGAATTTTAAAATGATGAAATTGTTTTTCAATTATTATTGAAATTATGACATTGTTTTCTCAGGAAAGTATCTGATCTGTTTGAGGATTGTGTTTGGAAGGATGAGAGGACTGGAATTTTAAGAAGTCATTCTCCATTACTGAGGAAGTCTGTATTTTATTACATTTCTATAGCCTTTACAAGTGTTCCTCCTATAGAAAGCATACTTAGCTCTTCAGCAAAAATGTGCCTTTGTAGGTGAAGCACGTGAGGCATGTGGATTGAATTCCTTTTCTGAGATGAGACAAGTAAAAAGAAGTTGTTTTTCCTATTGAGGTTTCATCTTCTACTTTTTAGCTCTGTTTCTTGAGAATTATGAAGATAATTTAAATTGTAATATTCACCTTAGATACCTCTTTGGATTTTGAAGAAAGCAGATGTTTGTGATGGGTGTGGAAATGATAACGTGGCATGTGAACATTATATTACTGTCCGCTACAGAACAAGTAAACAGCATATGCAGATAATACTGACTCGCAACATGTCAAAAATGTCTTTAGTATGAAAAAAATCTCTAAGATTTGAATTTACTCCTTAATTATAGGTATCTACACAAAATATGTTGTTATAATTCCATAGCGATCTAGAATCATAGAATAGTAAAATAGTTAGGGTTGGAAAGGACCTTAAGATCATCAAGTTCCAACCTCCCTGCCATGGGCAGGGATGCCTTACACTAAACCATGTCACCCAGGGCTCTGTCCACCCCAGCCTTGAACATTGCCAGGGGTGGAGCGTTCACAGCTCCCTTGGGCAACCCATTCCAGTGTCTCACCACCCTCACAGTAAAGAACTTCCTCCTTATATCCAGTCTAAACTTCCCCTGTTAAGTTTGAACCCATTACCCCTTGTCCTGTCACTACAGTCCCTAATGAAGAGTCCCTCCCCAGCATCCTTATAAGC
>WYDI02017317.1:0-16487 GCA_009867235.2 Psittacus erithacus
TGTGAATGCTCCATCCCTGGCGGTGTTCAAGGCCAGGCTGGACAGAGCCTTGGGTGGCATGGTTTAGTGTGAGGTGTACCTGCCCATGGCAGAGGGGTTGGAACTTGAGGATCTTAAGGTCCTTTTCAACCCTAACTATTCTATGGTTCTATGATTCACTCTGGACTAAGATAACAGAGACCATCAAACACTCAATAAACAGTTGTCTCATTGTCACCCACCAAGTAACTGGGATACAAAACACAAACAGAATTGTAAATGCATCTCACCTTCCTCTCTGTTCCCTAGTCTAAGGCTAATTCCTTACTGATCTTGAACAAAATATTCTTCGGAGTTGGCTTTAACATCCTTATTTCAGGCACATTCCTGAAGTAAGCCCATCTTCTTCTATGTCCCTTCATCACATGGACTGCATTATCCCAGTCTCCCCCATGTTTTCTAACCCTCTCCTCTTCTCACACTCCAAGATTTACCCACATCCACTCTGGATGCACAACATCTCCAGGTCCCCCAGAGTCACAGTCCAGCTGTGGCAGTTAACCTGGAACTTGGTGCAGACCAACTTGCTGACTGACTGGGTGGCTGCTACTCTGCAGGATGGTTAGCAGGCAGCCCTGTCATTCCTTTGAAGGGATTTCTAATTGTTTTTCTCCTTGACCTAGGTGTTGATTTGCACATGTGTAGGAATGCACTATCTGAGAAGTAGCTATGCTGTGTCAAAGGTGGCTGAAACTAGCCAACAGATTCAAAAGTTATTAAGAGACTGACTGACAGGCAAAGAGAATAAGATGATGTCCCATTGCCTTTGGAAACCAGAATTAAAAGGATTGGAGGTTCAGTGGGTTTTTTCCTCTTTAACCCAGCCGTGCTGAAAACAAAAGATGTCTACAATTCAAGTGTGGGGTCCTCAGAGTCAGGAGACGCCAGGGCAAAAAAACCACCAGTAGTAAGTGAAGCTATCTTTTAGATTTTTTTATTTCACCATACATTAAGTATTTCGCAAAATCATTTTTTAATATATGAAAATATTCTTTTTTTTTAAACTAGGGTTAAATTGTGGCCTGATTGGGTATGGTCAGAAGTTATACACTACAGAAATATACCACATAGCATGCAGCTAGCCAGGAAGTCACGAGAGACTGAAACACCTAACTAGATTAAGTTTGGTATAACTGAATATTAAGACTCAGTTTTAACACAGTCAGAGAAAGTTATTGAGTGCCTAAATACAAATGTATATTTTGTTCTTCCATAAGAATTTTTCTGTCTTTAGGAAAGGAAGGATTAGTGATTGAAGATCAGCCTACGATCTGTCAGAAGCATACATAAATCTCACATATGCATTTCAAAACTTAGATAAATGGAATGTTTGTGTAATTTTTCTTGCCATAAAGAGTCTAAGAAAAGAAAATAGTCATGCCAAATGTCTGCTGTGTGTGGTTCAGACTCTGCAAGCAAAGATTCTTGGAAGCTTTTGGCTTTGACAAGGTCATCAAAAATGGTTTGCTGAGCTAAAAATTTAGTTTTAAAAGAATGTCTTGATGAATGTTGACCTAATCCACGAAAGACTCTTGACTGAATCCTGGACTCCTTACAGTTCTGCTGTCTTGGCTAGCAAGGTGTGCTAGTCCCAAAGCAGATGTACTTGGCAGATGTCCTTCAAGATTTGAAGTAAAGGCTTTTTCACCCCTCAGCTGCTCATGAAATTAGCAATCCTGCCAGCTTTGAACTCAAATAAAAAAAGTATTCAGCAAACTGGAAATCCTTCTTTTTCAGCCAGCTTCCCTGTGTGTATCTGTTTTTGTAAACTAGAACTCCACAGAACACCTCTGGCTTTAAGCTTTCTGGCTGCATGCAAACCTGCCATTTTCTACATGGAATTCTCTTAGAAAATGGCACAGCAAATCCTATTTGAGCCTAGCTCCTTAGAAGAGAGGCCATGTCTCCCAGGCAGCCATATAAAAATTTTGGCACTTGTCATAGATCTGCTCCACAACCCTCTGGACAACAAAGCAGGCATGTGGTTCACAAAGGTGTTCAGCCCTTCTGAGATGCTCCTGGGAATCCTGTTGGGCTGCTAGTTACCTCTTCAGACAAGCACAGGTCAGATGTATATCCAGTGTAATGACTGCCAGCCCCTTACTGGATGTCTTGGATACCGTGACACATCTTAAATGGCCTCAAATTACATCATGTGTGAAGAACTGGGTCGCACCTGGCAGGTCTAGGTGATCTTGTGCAGACAGACACACATCCACCTTGTCCACACACCAAAATAACTGGACATAATCTAGCTTAAATTCAAAAGCCACGTCATTACATTAGCACAACACTGAGTTTGAACTATTCAATCCAGACTCACAGTTCACATCTGTTTGCAAAAGACCATGTAAACATAACCCTTCCCAGAAAAGATCCAACAGAGTCTCTTGAAATTCTGGTTTCCAGACATAACAATAATTTCATCATTCCTCTCCTAGTACTGGCTCCATTGAGGCAAATATGCTTTATTTTACTAGCCCAAAGCATTCCTAGAGCTGGTGGTAAGTGAAGTTACCCTTTGTAACATCAGCTGTATGGGCAATACTCTCCCTCCCTTTGCTAGCCCTTACACACACTAAGAGGGAAAGTATAGCACTGGCAACAGAAAGGATGGCAGCTTGGTCCCAGCAGCTGATCTCATCATTCTGGTGACTCCTTGCAGATGATGAGAGGTTCAGTGAAAAATGAGTGCAATGCAATTTCTTCAGCATGACTCATTTGAGAGAGGTCAGGATTCCTGACGCAGTAGCTATTCCCTAGATTGCTGAGGACCACTCCCTTGAAAGATCACAAACTGTTCCAAGAAGCAAAGAAGGAAAGGAGTAGGAGTATGCTACTGCAGCCAGTTATATCCCTAGTGGTGCTGTACACAAGCTTCTAAGTTTTTCTCATCAGAGTACAGAATGTCATTATTCTGTTGGATTGGCCTACTATAGTTCACCATAAGATGTACAGGTGGGTCAATTATTTACTTATAAGATCTTGCGATACTGAAATGTCGCAACAACTAAGCGACACACAGCTTCCTTCGCCGTGGCATTTCACTCCTCTCTTCATACACGAGTCGCACGATGCTCCCAGTGTGAGCTATCATCAGCTTGAGAGTGTCACAGAAGATAAAAGATGCAGGGGGAGTAAGTAGAAGTTTTCAGGGAGCCAGAGGGAGGAGGGGCAATGACAACAGAAGTATCCATTCACCTGAAACACATACACACAAATCTGGGAAATATCTGCATATTGCATGCGACAGGTTGCATCACTTAACAATGTTTTTCTTCATAACTGCTCATTTCAAGCTCTTCCACAAAAGAAATCAATTACTAATGACATACAGCCCTATTTTTCCTCCTGAATCCATAATTGCTTTCAATTTTAAACTAAAATTAGCCATTCATGCTATCCAAACGAGCATAGTTTAGTGCTGATGCACGTAAGCGATGCTTTACTGTTGAACATAGCTGATCTTTGACAGCTTCTTCTTATAAATAACAGTTTCCTTTTTACATGGAGAACTTTTCAGAGGCGACAGATGTTTGAAAGATGGGACTGAATGAGATGAATAGCCTGTAAAACCCACCAACCTGATATTTGAAAGTATGAAAGCTCAGAACTCTTACAAAGGCAGCTTGCAAGAAGCATAAATCACATCTGCGTAAATGTCCCTTTTTCAGCTTACATCCTTTGCATGTCACATTGTCAGCATTTAACACATAATAAATAATAAACAACTTTAATGACTGAAAGTGCTGACATAGGCTGCGTTGCACAGAGGAAGACCCTAGGAATCTCTTAAATAAAGTAAAACGGAATAGCAATAGAAATAATAATAACAAGAGTAATACCACAACTCTTAGTTTGTTCAACAAGTTGGAAAACATATTGCAAGAAAGCAGAGCTGTGTCAGACACAAACCTGTCCTGAATCAGGAGTTTGTGGTCCTGTGCTGAGCAAGGGATACTGGGAAGGCAAGGACTCGTTACTTCATAACTTAAAATTTTAAGTCATCCCTGTGGAAAAGCCTGAAGTTGACATTTTATTATCATTTTTACTTCTTTTCTACCTTGCTCCTTGTTGAAGGGAACAAGAATGTTCCAGCAGTACTTCAAGTGACACGACTTGTAGCTGTCAAACAGATAATCTGTTTTTTCAGCAAGCAGAGCAGAGTCTCCTAATGAGACGCATTTTGTTTTAATTTACACATAAACATACAAAAATACATGTGTATGCATGAAGAGGCCAAACCAAAGAAATATTTTTGGCATTTGGGGAAGGAAAGATGAGTTTCAGAGTGGTCCCTCTGTTTTGGGGGAAAGGAGAGGGTTTCAACCCACAACCTCACAGCAGCCCCCACATCTTCTCTGTTTCCTACTGTAGCACAAAGTGTGGTTGGGATCACAACCTTTCCCATCTAATGGGCCACCCAGCAAGTTTCCACCTGTTAAGCTCCTTCAGAGTCCTTACAATACCCAGTACACATCATACTTCAGCACTGCAGAGGGAGAATTTCACCCACAGACAAATTGCTTCTCAAAATCCTATTTCAAAATTACTTACATCAGTAAATAAAGCAGACAGTTCCAATCACGTTATTATTCCATTAACTTTACTCCTTGATTAGCTATTCTTTTTGGAAAACTCATGTACAAGTCCCAGACTAAATGTACTTTGTCTGTTCAAGCCACATTCTGCATTCTGTGTTTCTTAGAGAAAATGGCTTCAGATTATGAAAAATTGCAATGACTGTTTGGTTATGCATTCTATCAGCAGCCCAGCATACACTTTACAGAAGTCTCACACAAGAAGACAAATAGCACCATACCACTGCTTCCTAAGGTAGAAGGCAGAAACAAATTACCCAGCTAACATACACAGTATACAGAATATATTACAAAAAAAAAAAGAGTACGCATTATTAGCTCTAAATTTATACACCAATTAAGTTGTCTATCTCTTTGAAATCAGACATATTACCTTACTACAGGGTTATGAATAGCATTTGTGAACATTAAAAGGCAGGGGTACTAGGAAAGTTCTCATTTTTCACACTGTCATTATAGAAGCAAGGTTTTAAAGGTAAAAACAGTTCACAGGCTTCACATGACTAGTGCAAGTCCAGCCACACATCAGCATCAATCACCACTTATGTACAAGTATTCGCCTTTTCCCAGTTCATGGTCCCTCAAGTTAAAAAGCAAAATATCAAACAAAGGCACTGAATAGGGTGAGACCAGAGGGAGGCTGCAGTAACCAAATCAACGGAGGAGGCCTTTAATAACTACCTCCAATTCACTCTGTCCTTCTTGCATGACCTCATTTGTAAGCCTGCACCTTCTCCATGCCAAAACATCTCTTATAGACCTTTCCTGTTCTGATGATCTTTCTTTATGAATTTTGTTGATTTAAACAGAAAAATATTTCTGTTTGTTCCTTTTTCCTGTCTCAGCTAACAGGCTATGTGTTTGTTCAAACAGGAATTGTTCCTTCTTTCACAACAAGCAAGCATAAAGGACTTTGTTCCCGCTAAGAAATAGTAATTCAATGCAAATCAGGCAAAAACAGTAATCACAGAAATTGTATGATGCTTCTCTTGACCAACTCCTTCCATATTATTACAGCAGTGAAGAATTTGCAGAAGCAGGAGAGCAACCGTTCAAATCCAGTAAGCCCAGTGGGGTATGGAAAACAAATTACAAGCATCCACTTGGAAAAATAAGTCAACAACAGACATGAAAAAAAAAACATCGATGGAAAAAGTCCTCCCACATATCCTGGGACACATCATGTCCCTGAAGATTTTGCTGGTTGTATTCATTATGTCAGAGAATTTAACATTTGGGGATTCCTGGTGCAGTAAAAGCTAATGGCAAATTTCAAGGACACATAAAAGGAATTAAAAGGTAGACCATTATTTTAGCTTGGAGGTCCCCAGTATCCTACCCTGTATCATAGCATTCATTTCACAAAATGAAACAAATTACAGCTGTCTTTTTCAGGTCATTCTATAATGCCTTCTTTTTTTTTTTTTTTTTCCCAGAGATTTTATAGTTGCTGATTTACCTGGAGACTCAGATGGAAAAGCAGTATGTGGTAATGCAATTAAAGATTATATCAGCGTGCAGATGTCCAGAAGCCAATCTGAGCAGGCTACTTATTCTGTAACAGGACACACAAGTTTCCATATGATGTTCAGAAGTTCAGTTTATCACCTGATAAACTGAAGAGACCACCAGATTCTTGGGACAGAATGCCAGAACTCAAGTCCAAAAGAACACATCCAATATAACCCCTTAAGACACATCAGTCAAACCCCCACCACGTGTGCAATCAGCACCTGGGCATCTATTCGCAGGATCTGGGTTTACCTGCAGAGCAAGACTTAGCACTTCAAGACAACTTAAATAATTACAAAAATCAAAGATGTCTTTTCAGAAAGGAAATAAAAGTAAGAAAAAAATAACTCCTTACTCCCAAGCATCTCACTTATTTCCAGATTTCTGCAGAGTCATAAAGAGAAGTATTAAGCACAAGGGGACAAGGCTGCAGCTCTCATTGTGTGCAAGACTGTACTGTACATGTGTCCTGAAAATGGACGTATGTATCGGAAAACAAAACAGAAGCACAGATCAACATACTTAGTATTCTACAGTTTCATACTGGTGCTAATGCACAGCCTCAGCTAGTTTACATGGCAGAATAAAAAACAGAACAATACAGAAAATGCATCTTTACAAAACAAATCCTCCTCCTCATTTACAGATTAGCAAATTCTCTCTGCTTAGCCACTAGTTTCATGTCTTGCATAATTAACCTATTTCATTAAAAGGAAAGCTTTTCTTATGGAAATAGAAACCTAGGTGCTGTAAGTTATGAAAATTTGCTAAGAAACTCCTATTTTTAAATACTGCTTGGGCACGTTTCCTAAACTAAAAATAATATTACCAATTGAAACAAAATGACAAGGTAGGAAGAGGAGTGAAAAATACTGAGAACCAAGGACATTACAAAATGAATAATGTTTAATCTATCTTTATGCTACCAGGAAAATTAAGTTTAAGCTGCACACTTAATTAGTTTGCTAATGCTGCTTGATGGGCCTTCTCGTAATGCCAAGACCACTGGGATCTTCTGTGCGTCCCCAAGAAACCTGAGATTTTTCATTATGTCTGCATCTATAGTAAAGATACAATTTAGTCATCCTTCCTCTTGGGCTTCAAGCCTATCAGTGTTTACACATAATTTGTGTCCCTTTTGCTTATGCATTCACAGAAAAATGGCACATGCTGTTCACAAAGAGTTTTCATATTATTACAGCTGTGCATGCGAAAATCTCACCTACTGCCAGGGTCTAGTCAAGTACTTTCAGGCTCCAAATGGCTGAATGTGTTTGTCAGGTCTAGCAGTACCTACTTGCAGAATCATTTATTGCTGTAGTCTTAAAAATAATGTCTGGGAGAATGGCATCCTAGCAAGATGCATGAAAAACAGCTCAGAGGGTTATCAGTCTTTATGTTAATAATAAGAGAAAATAATTCCTGTTATAGCACTGGATCAAAACCACTAAAGAATAGGTAGATGTAAAGATCTCAAAGTTATTCTGTTTCACAGATTAGCTTAGAGAATTTGTTTGTTAGAGATTTGACAAAGTCATGAAGTCCAAAGCTCCTTAAAACTCTATTTGGTTAATGGATTTTGAACAGCATCACAACATTTTTATTTTTTTGGCAGGGCTGGAGGCCAAAAGAAACTCCATAGCACTATTTATTAAGGATCAGATTTACTCATACCATCAGGATCCACTAACCAGCAGGTCAAATGCCATACTTGTGATTAAAAAGAAAACACTTAAATGAATATACAATACCAGTCTGATCCTTCTGAGCTCACTGGACATTAGCTCCAGGGACATGAATATCCTATAAGGAAATGCACGGTTATTCAGCCAGGCCTGGTTGCAGTATCATCTCTTTCAAAAGCAGAAGAGCAGAGAGTAACAGGTTTATATTTCATAAGCATGGCACCACTTGGTCCATGCCAGTATTTCAAGCTGGTTCCAAGGAAGGCAGTTGGGAGTTATATACACATTAAGCCAAATTAGTCTGATTATTCCCTTCCTGAATTTTTGACTGAGAACTGTGACTTCTGAATTTCAGATTGATGGCACTTTTTTTTTCCAGTAGAAGGATACCTAATAATTGAGGAGAGATACCAGATATAAAGAGTGTTGTTTATTACATTAGGAGAAAAAAAATTTACACATGCATGCACTAAAGTTATATGTAAAAATAAATACATGTCTGTGACTAGGCTCATCAAGATGGATAAGATTATTTTAATCAACTGCCCTATACACCATGAGTATTTCAATCTGCGATCTCCAACAACTACAGCACCTTTTGCTCTTTGATACATCACATAAATACTCTCTGCATCCAGCAGTGGAAAATATTTCACTACATGTGTTCTCGATTTATAAGCTTAATTAGAAACTTTTATGTTTTATTCTGAAATATCCTGAGAATACTTTGAGTTGCCTGAGCATAAACAACAAAATCATCTTCCCTGTATCTCCAGGCAGTTGTCCATGATTTCTTATGCAACCCTCAAAGAGAGTATTGCAAGGCGCCCAACAAAAAATTGGCATCGCATCCACTGTTCTTACCTTCCAATTTGAAAAGGTATTTCAGCGCATGCCAAACACTATGCAAAGGAATAAGGCAACAGGAGAAATGCGTAAGAATTGGGCTAGGCCAGGACATTACCACAGCTCCTGTGGGCTTTCACAGATGGCATTGCCTTGAAACCCACAAACGTAATGTATAAACATGCAAATAACCCTTCAATTTTATCAGTGCCAAGTAACAAGCATAGGTCTTGGCCAAGCAAAATAAGACCAAAATATTACTTCTGGAATGATGCAGAACTGAGGCGGCAGCATGACCTTTATCTTACAGTTAGAGAAACCAAGGTTCAAAGTTTGAGTGATCTTCATCAGCAACCGGAAAGCCAGGGATACAATCAACATTTTTGTGACTGTTCAACACTCTTATCCACTGCATTACCATAGGTCCACAGAAATATCAAAGCCCAACTAAGTTTAACGGCATAAAGGAGGAACAAAATGATTCTCTGTTTAAAACTCTGGAATTAGGGTTTTGAGCAGCAAAATTGAGATCCTAGCTGTGCCGCAGAATTACTAAAAGATACTGAATGGTCCTTTTAGTCCATTCATACTTGAGGTCATCTACTGAAAAACAAGGTTAACTACAGTTTCCTTTTTGCAAATGTAGAGTAGCTTTCGGATTCTTCAATAGGTTTTCCACACACCTACTCAGTTTGGCAAAAATACTTTTTATTTAAAAAAAGGCTGATCAAAAAAGTTCATCCAGCCCTAAACAGGGAAGGAACATTCCAATTATTTGGGTTTATCAAAGTCTGAGAGGGTTTTGTCTTTTTCTGAGGGATCTGCACAATACTGTTGTGCAAACAAATGTAATCCCAGTAGAGTACAGAATAATCTAATTCAGAGCATCAGTGGAATGGAATAGGCTCATTACCTTAAGACAAAAATTTTATTTCTAAATACTGTCCCCCATTTAGACACAGTAATGATCCAGAAATGGCAGTGGCCAGAAATTAAAAAGAAAGTAAATCCCACAAATTACTTTGCAATCTGAGCTGGACTGGATGGTCGAGTGTTTGCAGAAAAGGCTCTAGTTAGTCACAGGAATAAGGACAGCGCTCCAGAACTCCTTGAACTATGGCAATAGGATTTCCAACTGCTTTATTTCACCAACCATCTCAATAACAATTGCACCACTGAGTATTTCTGCCTTGAGAAGTGGCATCACCTCCCTTAACAACAAAGGCCTTCTAAGCATTTTTGAAGGACTGGAGACTTTGGAAGACAGGCAAAGATAGGGAGGATGGCAAAATATAAAACTATTTGATAACATTACTACATTCACCTTGTAAACCTTCTGCCCCCTTTTCATGTAGAGAAACCTAACATAAAAGGAACTTAGTGCAAAGATTTCCTGAACAGCTGTAGTTCTGCCTCCTGTCATGCTCTGACACAGCAGCTCTTTCCAGAGCCTCTGCGACAACGCTCTAGCATAAGAGAATCCCTTTGCCTGTGAAAGAGAACAAAGGGCATCAGCTGTGGCAGCATGTCAGCAGCAAAGAGTGCTGGGGAAAAGGAAAAACCAAATCTGAACTTTCCTCCAAGAAACAGGACTTCAAGTCCAGCATAATCCATGGTTTTACCAGATAGCTTTGATAACACAGCTAATTATTGCCTAAGTAACCCCTTGCTATCTCTAAAATCAATTACCTCTCCTTCTATATTGATTAAAACAGCACATTGCTACTTTCTCATGATCATGGTTGTCAGCAAGTCCTGCTAGATGTCATTACTGTAAGAAAACTGCTCTTCTTTGGCTTTTCCAAGTGGAACTCCTATGCAGAGGATCAGACAGCAGGAAGTTTTATTTTAGTTTTCTTTCTCCTCCTCACAGCCTTCACTCACTGAAGTTATTGACACACTTGTACATGTAGCAATTAAGTAATCTGAAAGCCATAATATAGGCTTTTCTCATAGAAAAGGTGCACCTTAGTGTGTTACACCCTTTATTTATAAATCAATGAATCAATTATTGAGCCAATAATCCCTGCTTCATAAGCAGTAACCAGAGAGCGCACATGGAAACAAAAGTATACAGCAATTTTTTACTCCTCTGAAGTACTCCCCTGATACAACCTCTGAAGTCTTGTGTTTTGTTATTCTGTTTATAAAGCTTTCATCAATTGACACAATTTGGATAGGTAGTGCTTGGACTACCTGTAGCTCTGTATCTGAATTATAATAGGCAATTGCATCTTTATTCTCTGGGTCAAATTCTAGTCTAAGAGCTGCAACAAGGATTCTGACTTACACAATCTCCCTACTATCACCATCTAATATTTTATTGTCATCGTGCCTAAGGCCACCTTGTAACTACTGTTGTCCCATAAAACCAGCCTCTGTACAAGAGTAACAGGAATCCTAAAGAACTTGCAATCAAAACAGACAGGACAGACTCAGGCTGCAAGAAAAGGAATGTTATTCTACCCAGTTTTCTAAATAGGGAGTTTAAGGCAGAAAAAGTGGTTGAGAACACCTTTGACTTGCAGCATTTCAGCGTGATCCCTTATGTTTCTTTCTGAAGTCTCAGCTCCTAGGTACTCTGACCTTGATGAACAGCAGATGAGACAAAGCTCTGAAGATCAGATGCCATCCTTGATCCACAGCTCAGGTGTCACATGTGCAACGTAAGGCTGTGCTCCAGTAACACTTCAGGAACATACACCTCCCAGAACATGGATTAGGAACATGAATGGCTTTTTTCCCAGGTCTTCTGAACCTTGCCTTTATTTTACACTGGTTCCAACAAGACTATATTAGAAAGCTGGTTAAACATCCTCTTCCAGAAGTTTTTGAGGTGAAAAACATTTTGACCTCACAAAGGAATTCTTTGTGATCACAGAAATGTGGGATGTTTCAATGAAAAATTAACAGCATAAAAATTTAACATCTTTTCTGTACCAGTTATCAGGAAAAATATCTTCCTCCCAAAAAACCACAAGCATCACTAACCCTTTCTATGCTACATTTTAGCAGGATGAGAAAAAAGACCTTTCCAAAGATGAGGTTCAGGAATACATGAAAAGGCAGTAGTACTTGTGACACAAACATACCAACTGTTGCATGAGTTATGAAATGCAGGCAATATTGGGAACATCCCACCCCTGCTTACCCCTACCAACTCTCAAAGCACTGGAATGAAGAAAGTAGGAGGGACAGAGAGGCATAAGAAAAAGAAATAACTTGCTCTAGTCTAACCACGAAAAAGCACTGTCAGAACCAGGAATAAGCTCTCTCCCAGGCCCTACCATATGAACTCTGACCCCCACAGACACATGGACCTTCCGCAAGTCAGGCTTTGCAAGTAAAGCCAGTCCTAGCCATGAATCTGATGATGAAAGAAAGAAGAAAAAAAAAACGGAAACAAGTTTGAAGCGTAATGCTACCCCCAAAGTCCATCCTGTTAATTCACTTTTAATCATAATCATCAGAAACTCATAGAACTGTCCCTTCAAAGTGGTAGATGTCATAGAGCTTGAGCTGAGGATCATGTTGATGCAAACAAATTGCAGAGAAACAGGCATATGTCTGGATTGCTTTAATTTTGTGGTTTTGTGTCAAATGCTGAATTGTACTCTAATGCTCTTGCATATTTAATTTCCCTTGTTCTTTCAAACACTAGCAAATGTGACTGCTTGCACTGCCAACACACTGCAAATTAAAACAATATATATAGTCAAAATGTGATACTAAGCAATTACTAGAGCATAGCCTATACAAGGCTTATACAAGACACACCAGCAAGCATGTTCCTCTCACAGTGCAGTCCCTTCTCATGGCACAATACGAATTATTCCAACATGATAGTCTTACAACATAAAGTCTGCTGAAATCACGGTACAGTCCAAACTTCCTATTCATTGCAATGGGAGTTTGTCTAGTAAAAATAATTAGACCTGCAGGGAACTGTTCCAAAGTCTTGCCAACACCAGTGAGCAAAACCCTCAAAGCTTACCAGTTTTAGCTCAGAAGTTCACTGATGTTCTCCCAGTAGGATTGCTCTTCATCATGAAAACTGAATGTACCACTGATATTTTGTGTGATGAAGACCAAGGCCTAATGAAAGGCATTTAAATCTGTGCCAGCAAAGAGGAAATGCAGACTTCAGAAAAGCTAAGAATTGTCAGAGCAGCTAGAAACATTCAGTATGATCTTCCAGCTGAATACAACTGTGCTGGCAGAGAGGAAGAAAAGTCAGGAAGAGAGCAGGGCTTGCTTTTACAGATCATCCCATTGACTGCTCTCTTAATGGCTTCCCTCTGCCAAGAAAAATAGGAGAGGTGACAGGAGGGAGAGATCAAGAACACCACATGAGAGAAACCAGCCTAAAGCAAAGAGTCTCTGTTAGCCATAGTCCAACACAAATGAAATACAGCAGTTTTGCTACAGCAGGACATAGGGCTGGTCTCCTTCACAAATATTTCTAATGATGGAACTGAATTATTTAGCTATCTTCTGCATACAGAAATATCAAGAACAGGGATACGTGAGGACTATGGTAATAAAGCTTAGCCAATGGATCCATCGAGTAAACGCACTTCGGTCAGGAAGATGATATAGCCACTAGGGGTAGCAGAGTTCTGGTTTTGCGTCTGTGCGACTTCAGGTGGCTTCAGACTGGGTAAGAGACAAAGATCAGTCAGGATGAAAAAAGTTTTACAAGACTAGACCAAAGGGCCTCAGCTTGTTTAGGCTAGCAAAATACCTGGTAAGAGGGGAGACTGTTCTCTACAAATCTACCCTGAGGATAAACACCAAAAGACAAAAGAACGACTGGAGTTAATGGTCAATAGGGGCACAAGAACAAACAAATATAAATTGGCCATGAATACATTTAGGTTGAAATTTGAAAGAGGGCTCTCAACCATTACAGCAGTCAGGGTCTGAAACAGCCTGCCAATGGGAACAGCATAACAAAATAAATCCAACTGCTTTTAAGATAGAGATCAACACTGTCATGAAGAGTAGAAAGTGGTGCCTGGGACTTAGGAACATAGCAGCCTTATGGATGATAATACTTCTAAAGGCAGAGCACACTGGTCTGTGGCTACTCATGGTCATAATAGTGGGTACCTTACATCCAACCTGCCTACAGGCCATGAGCTTATTCTTTTATTCTGCAGAAGATCACTGGCAGCTGCCTTGATCCATTTTTATGGCACCAGAATCCCACCAACTGAAGTAAGAAGGATGCACCCTAAATATTTTTGCAAGCCTGACACTTGTACAAGTAAGGGGGATTTTGCCCACAGTCCTTATCCATATATTTCACTTCATAGAGTTGCATTAAAAATCCAGTCATTATCACCCATCATGATCTCTGAGCTTCCCCCTGGAGCACGAGAAGCTGCCAAAGGCCAGAGAGAGACCAGAGTGACATTCATATGGCATAGTGTATTGTCTATCTGGCAGCTCCCAGTTTCTAATGCCAGAAAAACAACAGGTTATATATAGTACTTCATCAAATGCAAGGTAAAAATCTTATATCCCTACAGCTGATGGTAGTTTTGCCACTGGCTGCAGCAAGACTGAGATAGAACTTGGCTGTTTCATGCTGGGTTGTACAGCCCAAAAACAGAAGCGACAGGTGGTAATTTGATTAAGTGCAGTGGTATGAGCTGAACAGAAGCTAGCATAACCAGAACAGAACTAACAGGAGGAAGCAGCTGGTGGCTACTGATCCTTCTTGAAGAGTATTCTGTCAAGTCAAAGACTACTCTGGGACCAGGACAGACAACTAGCCATCCTCTAGCAAATGTACCCAGGATTAGGCAATGAATTACAAATCCCTGAGTATCCAGCCACAAAGCAAGAGATTTGTGTACAGGAATCAACAGGAGAAGTTCATCACACAAAAGTTAAAATATAAATCATGTGACTAACTGGACCTTCTGTTCCACGAAACAAAACATTTGCCTGCTTTTTTTTTTTTTTTGAGGTTTTTTAAAGCTTCTTTTCATTTTCAATGGCTTTAAAACTAAATACATATGTCCTAATTGAAAGCCATTTAAATAGCTGTTCTCCAGTGATATGCAGAACAATTACCACAGCAAATGGATCTGTAGATTTTGTTTTCTTATTACTGGTGGTTGAATGGATCTGTATTGTTTACTTGGAATTTTAAATGTTGTTTTTCAGTATGCTATTGGAGACAACAGATCGCAGGTTAACCTGCCTTGTTTAAAATAAATTGAAAATCTGAATCTTACCCAATCAATCCTTAATTAGTTAAGTGAGAGAGATAGGTCAACCCAGCCATTCTTGCCAAAACAGTGGAGGGGTATCATTAACTGTGGGAGAAGGAAACCACATGGAATATGAAGCATATCTCAACCAATATCATGGAGGGGGAAACTCTTCCATCTGAGGATTCCAAGATCCTTCTGGCCAAGCTAGTCAGGTCCATTACTACCCCTTCTACCTGAAAGGGTGAAAGGTCAAAAAAACATCAGCAAGGCTTGAACAGAGAGTTCTGAGAAACCAGAAGCCTGAGCTCCAGCTATCAGATAACCAAAGAGTGGCTTTTCAAAAGCTACTCTTGACAGTGAAGCCAGATTCAAATGTCATTACTTCTCACCTACACATGAGGTGAGGTTGAGAAAGCCAAGACTACATAGCCTAGACAATAAAAGACTCAGGTGAATCTTGTTTGTGTGTATAAGTATCTGCCAGGGAGGAATGAAGATGACAGAGCCAAATAAATCTCAGTGGTGCCTAGCAAAGGGGCAACAGGCACAAAATTACATACAAGAAACTCCACACAAATATAAGAAAAATATTACTTGTGAGTAAAGTCAAATGCTGGAACTGTTTGCCCAGAGAAGTTGTGGAGTCTCCATTCTTGAAGGTAGTCAAACCTGACTGAACATGTCAACTGAGAAACCTGCTGTAGTTGACTCTTCTTTGAGCAAGGGGCTTGAACCTGACAATCGCCAGTCTCAGTGATCCTATGATTTTCTTCCAGAAACCACTCCCCTAAAGCCATAGCATACAGTTCTGGGTGGTTGATTTTGACACATACAGGTTCCCTTTTGCACTATTGTCACAGAGGACAATTTTGACTGAGATCTATAAAACCTGTGTAATAAAAGCAGAAGGCAGAGAGAAGCAGCCAGCAATGAGGCTGGGCAAACAATGAAAACCTTTTAGCGCAATTTTGTCAGTCTCTTGAGAAGAATACCATTAGAGCTACATCTTCCAGGATGAGGTGCTATAATCATCTCACTGCAATGTCAGAAGTACACAAAAAGGTTTGATACTCCACTTCTACTTGATTTCAGCATGGAAACAACTGAATCTTGATGCTTCACATAATGAGGACATTTCTAAGACACTCATTAGGCAATTACCAGCCTCCAAGAGCAGTTAGAAACTTTCAACAAATCTGTTCCTTCATCTTTACTTTACTTCTTTTCCTCTAGAATGTATATACCATTGCATTGCCTGCCACAGCAGCTTGTAAGATGAGCCTACCCTTTGCAATATGCACTAACCAGAATGGATATAACATCAAAGAACTGTTAAATGTAAGTATCTTTTTTTTTTTCTCCTTTCTTCTTCCTAAGCAAAAGAAGATCTGACTGACTTCACTGCCTGATGACTCAGAAAAAGTTCATTCATGACTGCAGAAAGAACTTGCCAATGTTTCCTGTTAAAAGAAACCCATTGTCCTGGGTTCAGCAGTAGCGGTAATTTTTCTCCTTCTTAGTAGCTGGTGCAGTGCTGTGTTTTTGATTTTTTGGTCTGGGAACAGCGGTGATAACAC
>WYDI02017320.1:0-62030 GCA_009867235.2 Psittacus erithacus
AAATGTATATTTATTTTGTTATAATAGATAATCAATATAAAAATTATACTTAATAAGAGACAGCTTAAAAATCCCAGTTGTCCACACTAGTCTTACACATCTTTGTTTTTTCTCTTCCCTTTCTTATTGCAAATTTCTCCTCATAGATCTGTTTCCACATGATTTTTTTTCATGAAACAATCCTTTTAAAGCACCAGAACAAGCTGATCACAATTTAAAAATGTAATGAATATGTTTGCACCTACAGTAACCTGAGGAAGATGTCGAGTAATGAGTATCAGATCAAATTTTTGACAGTTTGTATTGTAAGCATAACAAAAGTTAATAATTTTTCACTGTCTACCCTAGATATTAAGATTCTCTGATGATTCTTCTTAATCTTAAACAAGACCAGAAAATGACATGAATCCATTTTCAGGAAAATGAATGCAATGAAAGATAAGTGTATGTCTTGGTGGTGTAAAAACAATGGCAAAATTTGGGTTCTCAGTTTCTCAGATTTTAAATAAACTGAATGCTCAGAAAGCAGTAAGTTAGACCTTCTCCTTTGAATATTGTGCTGAATTAAATAACCTGACTTATTAACCAAAACACATTTTTTGCACTATCTCTATTAAAGCAAACTATTATTTGCTTTAAGTTGTACTTTGATTCTGTTCACTTTGCTGAAGATTTAAAAAACTCAATGCCAATTAAGAGGAATAAATTTTCTGGCTAGTTAGGAACAATTCAAGCAAGATGTATCATCTTCTATTTCTGTCTGCTTTCTAATTTTGGCAGGTTTGTTATAGCTTGAAGGAGCAATACTTTATGGTAAAGGTTTTATGAAGTGGCAATGAGCAAAGCTGTGAGAGAATCCTAATTCACCATCTCTTAGCTTGATCCATAATTTATGTTACTTCTATATAGGCATTATATATGAAAAATGTATGTGCATCCGGAGATAACACCATGGTGAAAGCCTCCTGATTCATCCACCTGCTCCTCTTCATGTGCTTCTTTTTTTTGTTTGGTTGTTTGGGGTTTTTTGGCTTTTTGTTTGTTTGGGTTTTTGTTGTTTTATTTTTAATTTTGTAGGGGTTTTTTTTTGTTGTTGTTGGTTTTGGTTTTATTTTTGGTTTATTTTATTTGGGGTTTTTTGTTTGTTTGGTTTTGTTTTGCTATCTGTGCCATGATGAAGTAACCATTAGGACCTCTCTGTTGCTTTTTATGGGAAGTTCAAAAAGATTAAACAGGTTTTATGACACATCTGGCCTGATCCTGCAGTCAAGATTTGCGTAAGTACTTGACTGATTTTAATAGTAGTTTTTCACTGTTCACAACATGCTCATGAAGATTTCTAAGTGTTAGTGCTTTAGGAGTTCTCAGTGCTTCATAAGGCTTACCTAGAAAGCTGATGAGGATGTCTGGGTCTAGTGGCAGGAAAGAAACTCTGTTGATAGGTATCCATTGTCTCTTTTTCGTCTTCCCTCATCATTCAGTTGCTTCGCAATTCTTAGGATGTGGGAGTGCAACAAGGATAGAAATAGCTTTCACTACAGCGAATGCAACAATCCTGCACAGAATGCTCTTCCCCAAATAAACAGAGCAACCACTGCCAAAGAAAACACTGTGTTTAGTCATTTGAGAAGGAAGGGGAAATATCAGTGGATTTTCTGTCTTCAAAAGTAGAATAAGAGCCTTACCTGGTTGAGGAGGAAAAAGGAGAGTACGATTGAATTGATAACATGCTGTATAGTACCTCCTACTTTTGAGATAGTGGGACTTAATTTTGTCTAGAAAACTGAGGAGCCTTTAGTTGCATCTGGCTGTTCCCTTTAAAACTCCCTCTGCACATCCATTTCTGCTACCACTGAAGTCTGTAACAGTAGGCAGAATGATGGGCAGCTGGGAAGGTCCATCAGGTACCTGTGCTTATCCTATCCCTATCTACCATGACAGAACTGCACCATAGCTGAGAGCACACTGCATGGAGCTTTTTAGAATTGCAAGGTTTAGACTGGCATAAATCACATTTGAGTTTGGTTTTGGTTTGGTTTTTTTTGAGGGGGGAAGGTATAGTCTGCACTGTCCTGTAGCAGTGGGACTGCTGAAGCAGTACAGTTTGAAGCTGGTATCATCAGTGAATTTGGCAAAAAGAGTTTTACAATAGTCAAAACAATATACAATTGACAGCAGCAAGAAAATCAAAGGCTAGACTGTAGTACTCAGAAGAGACATTTCTGTAAAAGGTATTAATTCAAATGTATTTGTCCAAAGCTTACCACTGTTGTCTTAAAAGAGTAAAAAGAACCCCAAACATAAACAGGTGAAGACGTAGTGATGATCATAGAATTATAGAAGCATAGAATGGTTTGGGTTGGAAGGGACCTTAAAGGTCATGTAGTTCCACACATCTCTGGCCATGGGCCGGGATACATTTCACTAGATCGGTTTGCTCAAAGGCCCATCCAACCTGGCCATGAACATTTCCAGAGACTGAACATCCACAACTTCTCTGGGTAACCTGTTCCAACGCCTCACCGCCCTCACAGTAAAGAACTTCTTCCTAATATCTAATCTAAATCTTCCTTCATTCAATTTAAAGCCATTCTGCCTAGTCCTATCACTACATGCCCATGTAAAAACTCCCTCTCCAGCTTTCTTGTAGGTCCCCTTTAGGTGTTGGAAGGCTGCTTTAAGGTCTCCTCAGAGTCTTCTCAAGGCTGAACAAGTCCAACTCTCTCAGCCTGTTTTCATAAGAGAGGTGCTCTAGTCCTCTGATCATCTTTGTGGCCCTTCTCTTGACTTGCTTCAGTGAGTCCACATAATTCTTATGTTGGAGAACCCAGAGCTGGATGCTATACTCTAGATGGGGACTCACAAGAGCAGAGTAGAGGGGCAGAATCACCTCCCTTGACTGGCTGGTCATTTGATGAAGGTCATGCTGCTTCATTTGATGAAGCCCAGAATTTAGTCAGGCTCTCTGGTCTGGAAGTACATATTTCTGGCTCATATTCAATTCTTTATTCACCGATATTCTCAAGTTCTTCTCCTCAGGGCTGCTCTCAATCCAGACTTTGCCCAGCCTTTATGTGTAGTTGGAATTGCCCTGACTGAGGTGCAGGATCTTGCACTTGATCTTGAACTTCATTAAGTTTGCATGGGGCCACCTCTCAAGCCTGCCAAGGTTCCTCTGGATGGCATCCCATACGTCCAGCGTGTTGGCCACACCACAGTTTGGTGTTGTCAGCAAACTTGGTGAAGGCACACTCAATCCCACTGTCCATGTCACCAACAAGGATCTAAAACAGTGCCAGTCCAAATACCAACCCTTGAGGACCTTGCCACTTGCCACTAATCTCCACTTGGACATCAAGCTGTTGACCACAACCCATTGAGTGCGACCATCCAGCCAATTCCCTATCCACTGACAGGCCCACCCCCCAAATCCATGCCTCTCCATTTTAGAGACAAAAATGTCACACAGGACAGTGTCAAATGCTTTGCATAATTCTAGGCAGATGACATCAGTTGCTCAAGATGTTCATTTATTAGTGAGCAGAATCTTTCTGGCTTGGAATTGTGAGCTTATAATTCATTGTCAGGGCTACTGACCCTCCCAAAGAAGATTAATTTCTTTCCTATTCTATCTAAAACAACTAGAAAAAGAGAAAGTGAAAATAAGGGAAGATTAGTTAACCTTTTAACCTGAACATAAATCCCTGAAGAATGCAGTGTCCACAAAGATCTCATAAAAAGCATGAGAATTTTTCTTGTAATGTGTTTTATCAGAACTGAAAGCAATCAATGCAGTTATCTGCAAAAGCTAAAGAAATCTAAAGATTAACTGAACTGCTTAGCAAATGGTCCATATTAAGTGGTTCAATTCACAAGTCGCTTAGGGATGACAACAGGATAGCAAGTGAAGAAGAGATTGGGTAGTCAAATCAGGAGGTATTTAATAGAAACAGAAACAGAAAACTCACTATAAGAAATGTCAGTGGAACTGGAGATTGTAAATTTCTGGAACGCTTCGAAAATTATCCACTCTAAACATTAGAGGTAATTCCAAAAAGGATGCAAAAATATTGTCTGTTTAAGTTATGATTTGTTTTTGGCTGGGATAGAGTTAATTTTCTTCATTGTAGTTTGCATGATGTTACACATTTTCAACATGATTTTAGTTCTAAATTCTTGTGTAACTTCTTACACAGTTTATAATGAAGATGGGAAAAGGAAAATGAAGGGAAGGAATAGGAAATAAGAAAGAACCAACATCGCCCTCTGCTAAATCCACATGTTCAAATGATCAAATGGTGCTTTTAGCATTTTTATTCTCTCTGCCCCAAAAGTCCTGATACTAGCTTTTTTGTAACAAGATAAAATTTTATACTTCAGTATATATCCTTTTTGTCAAGTTTTTGAAGTGTGAAGAAAGACACTATTACAAATGTAAGCAGAGGCAATTCAATTCCATTTAAGGCTACTCATAGCAGAAAATGTTATGAATTTATCTTTTTTCTATCTATATGGTGACAACTCGATTTAATTACTGTATATGAATGAGGTCTCTTTATTTCCTTTTCTTGGGGTAATTTTTCAATAGCACTAAGTGATCAGAAAAACTGAAAACATTCTACTATAGTATGATTTTAGCGCACAAAGTAGTCACATGCCAACTGAGTAGTTTAGGAAGTGTCTAATTAGCTGAATACCTAAAACCAAACCGATTAACAGCCCAGAACATGTTTAATTGTATATTTCAAATCAAAGACAATTACAGTGTGAATTGGCTATGGATAATTTAACAATGGTTGCTACCACATGTAACATTTTGAATTAGATGTCACAGATACAGTTATTGTCGTTCATCAGAACATCCTATTTTATATATTTATTTCTTTTTCAATGCACTTTAAATAACTATTTTCTAGGTGTTATTGTGCATTTATTTTAATTAGAATTTTTCCTCCCAAAAAACAAGCAGGTGTTCTTCACTGATTGATTGAAATTGTTTGGAGATTGCAAGCTTCAGTGAATCTGACATAGTTTTGAAATGGGAAATAGTAGAAAAAGCTGATGAAGTGATTATGAATATTTTTAATGGTGGTGGGAAATCCGAATATAGCTTGAAGAGCATTCAACAGTGAAGATATAGGCCAGGAAAAGAAAAGAAAAAAGTATTTAACACATATGAAATATATATATTGAAACTGCAAGGAAGCTATCTTTTGGCTCATGTTTATACAGATTTTCTAGATGTGTAGGGGTTTTGTACATAATGCAGAACATGAGATATTGAAAAACATCATTTAGATTTTTTTACTTACTGAATTGAGATACCTTATCATCTTCAATTCTCTTTAAAACTATTTTTTCTCACCAGAAATATCAGGCTTGTAATTCAAAGAGGATTTAAAAAAAAAAAAAAGAGGTGTTTTTTTTTTGTTGTTTTTTGTTGTTTTGTGTAATTATCCTGAAAGGTCTAGAACCAAAATGAAGAAAAAAGAAAACATGAGGCCTTTTCACTGAATACATCTGTGATTTAAAGAAATTAATTTAATTACACCAGTGCTTTAAACAATAGCCGAGGCGCTCAGCCCCTACCTCTGGGCTTATGTCCAGGCTCTGCCTAGGCCCATCCCCAGGGAGATGCCTGATGCCTGGGGCTGCTTCAGTCCTTGGCAGCTCTGGGCTGGGGCGGTGGGACAGGCACTGTCTGCAAGGCCCTGCCCTGTAGCACCAGGGAGCCCCTGGTGCTCCCAGGGAGCTACCAGCCCCTGCTGTGCCCTGCCCCAAACCCTCCTCCTGGTATCTCTAACTGTGTAAAGGTGTGGGAAAGCGTGTGAGCCAAAAGCGTGCAAGAACAGTAAAATCAGAGACACAAATATAATTATGGAGACCAGACTAGTTAGCAGCTCAAGTATTTAATAGTAATAGTAACATAAAAGGATACAAAACGTTAAAACCCCAGGGCACTAGATGGCAACTCAGCAACCTGGAGGATTTGTCTGGCCTAAAAAGCCTGGCTCATCATCGCTTGTTTGCAGCACTGCCTGAACAGCAAAGGCTTGGGTCTCCCATCAGAGGTTGTAGGCATATTAATATTATGATAACCCATTTGCCTAAGCTATGTGCATTAGCCAATAAATAACTGCTTTGTACAGTTAAATTGTGTATATCCAGCTTGTTTACAATCTCATTCCAAGTCATAGACGTAACCCAAACTCTCTGATCCAGAAACAGAGTATGAAGATATTTTCTAATCTTTAGACATAAGATTGATAAAACCATTTTACATAAGCTATTGATGACACTGTTCAAATTTATTTGAGCATAGTTATTTTCATTGCAATCATAGACAATGTGGATTTACGAGAAATGAAAAAAAATCCTTTTTTAGCAAAAAAGAATGTAAAATAAAAAATTCTGATTTTTTTTTTCAGTGTTAGGAATAAAAAGTTTCAGTTTCCTTTCATTGTCAATATATTTGGGATAAAAATATTTCCAACTTACATGTAAGTTCCAGATTAAAATCTTGACTAAATATTGTGGTGTTTATTTCAAGTCTAGCTCAAGTGGAATTATTATGCCTCTTGCGTTTGAATGTTTATGGTACATTATGTAACAGTTCTGATTTTGCCCAAAAATGTTCTTATATCTTAATGAAAAACACCTCTCAGAAAGTCTTACCCTGCTGGAAATTTTGCATTAGATCAAACAGATCCTCTCTGTCAGTCCCCTAAAACTTAGGTAGTAAATTAATCAAGGTTACAAAGACATGGGACTGTGTTGTCCAAACAGAAATTTGTGTAGATTTAGAAAACATTTACTTGGACTGGAAAGGAAATAAATATTACATAGACAACTAGTATAGAATATTGAGAATATGAAGACAAATAAAGAGAGCTAAAATTCCTTATGAACAGTTTTCATTTTCTCTAAACTTTATCTAGGCTTCAAAATGTTAAAACAAAGCATTGGTTTCTTTCAATCAAAACCAGATTTTTGTCTAATAACGTAAGAAGAGTACAAACTTCTGAGATCATCAAGTAACAAGGGGACAGGAAAAAACTACTAAAATATTTTTTAGGGAGGAAAATTATGAAGCTGATCTAATTGTTTATTTTTTCTTTTGCTTTAGGTATAACCACCTAAAAAAACCACCTAGAATATATCCGCTTTTTCCTTCACTAAGAAGGAAGGTATTTTCTTTTTTTTTTTTTATGAATATGAAAGATCTAAGCTAAGTTTAGCTCTATAGGTTTTTCTCTCATATTTCTTCACCCTGAAAATGTACATGACAAGACAAAGCAAATGATTCATGATTGTCTTTAGAAAAACTGAAGAAACAATGGTTAGCAGCCATGCAAATAAAATGAGAATTTGAGATTTGAATTCCTAGGAAAAGATAAAAGTATGGTTGAATAAGTGCAGAATAGAAAACAGTCTGAAAGAAATCTGCAACAGCAAACAGAAAACTTTGCCAAACAAGGTTTGCTAGCTCAAATTTCAAAACTTTTATTCTGACCAGAGTAACTGCAAAGATATCCGTTCTTTGAAGTGGTTACCTATTTTTAATTCAGAAAGTCATTTTTATGTTGGCTTCATCTGACTCCCAAACAGAAGACAGAACTGGGATGGCTGGTGGCGTTACTAATATTCGCAGCACTGGCTCTTTAAAAGCTGCTGAAACTGCAGCACAACAGCGTGAACCATATCTGCTCACAGTTCGGTTTTGGGCTGTGTGAGCGTGCCAGCATGTGAATGTACACCTGGGTGTGTGAGAAGGCGTGAGTTGTCAAAGCAGGATTGTAAACATGTATTTTTTATTTTATCAGCCTCACAGACCCCTGACGAGATACCATACATGATTCTGAAATGATTATACTTTTTTCGTTAATCCATTATACTTTCCATTAATAGCCATTGATATTTCTTGTCTTTCTAAGTGATTCCCACAGGTTTCACCTCTTAGGTAATGGGTCTCTGTCAACTTATATATGCGGGCCCACCTCTTCGAGCCTGCCAACCTACCTCTGAGTGGCATTCCTTCCCTCCAGTCTGTTGGCTGCACCACACAGTTTGGTGTCATTGACAAAGTTGCTGAGGGTGCTCCTAAGGAATTGTACTTTTAGCTTAGAAGTAATTGGCTCAAGAATCGAATGTGTATCAAGGAAGACATCTTTAAAGATGCTAAAATTTGAGATGATGACAGCAGGAATACAGAGAAATGTTGAATATAGAGGAGAAGGAGGATCACTGCACATATTCCTGAAGAGAAAGTATTCTGAAAATACAGTGGTCATGGGAGATTTATTTGATTTGTTGTCAATTGTGAACTAATACTGTTATTATGTATTTCAGGAATAATGAACAAATTTCTCCTACTGCTGCTACAGAAGTACTAGTAGTAAAAGTTATATGGAAGATATAATTCAGGCAAAATTTAACTTACATTTTATTGCTATTCTGTGGTGTGAATGCAATAATGAAAGTGCAGATCATCTCTTTATGCTTTTACAAATACGCACTTGCCTACATCTGATAGCTAGCTTCCAATTATTCATAACCTCATTACTGTCTAACAAAGACTTCCCTAGACATGTAGACACTCTTCAGTGATAACTGGTTACACACAACAGAGCTTTGAGGCCATATGTTTTGGCTTGTATCATCATGTCAAATGCTGAGGCCTGCCTTCTTTTCAGTCAAGAAAATTAACTGGTTTTCCTCTGGCTGTATCCTATTTGAGTGAAGCCACTATGTTTAAACTAAAAAGAAAGCAATGGAAGATGAAGGGAACTAATTTCAATTTAAAAGTTCTTTTCCCATAGCATTTCTGATATTGTATGTACGTTGCTGCATTTCAGCTGCCCTAGCCCAAGCTTTTTATGTCACTAATCTCTGTACTAACATATGATACTTATGCATAAACCCGGAAGGAAAGTGCAGTGCTACATGAAGCCCAAACAGGCCCCCAGCACCAAAGGTAAATTAGAGTTGTCATAAGTCCAGATTACATATCCTTTTCTTATATGCAGAAACTATATCCCAAAAGAGAGAAAATACCTTTAGTCATTTTCCTGGGATTTTTGAATACTTAGAGTTCCAGCTTTGAGCAGCTGTTACAAACATGCCCTTAGAAGTCCAAAAGCCCTAGGTAAACAGGCCTCACACTGAGCAACTGCAAATAAAGTGCCTATTAAGTTTGCTCTTGCCAGAATACATCAGGCTGTCATATGTGCCTGAACCTGTCATACTTGTGTATGTACTGCAGCAACCAAAATATTTCTGTTTACAAAATAATACAGAAAATGTGAGAGACATTCTGATATGTCAAAATATCCAATATTTTGACATGTCAAATACCATCATTACTTTTAAAGAGACATTTTTTATGGTGCTATATAAATCAGTCAGGTCCATTTTAACTGATATATTATAATTAGGCCCGGATTCCTCTCACTTAATTGTAGTTGTACAAAAACTGGTCATCTAGTCTTGGTTAGCTGTTCTAAATAAAGCACCTGTGTACAGGCACCTTCAGCAGGCACTTCATTCTACCTTTCTCTGGCACATGTGTTCTAGGGAAACAAATTATTCTCTGTCTCACTACTGATTTTGGGGAGGTCTGAGCAAATAAATTTAGACTAACTACCTATTTTTTTAGGAGAATAAAATTAGATGACTTTAATCTGGGCTTCGGAGTCAATCAAAGACTAGATTGTAAATTGGGCAGGGTATAGACATTTGTGGGATGGTATGCAGCATGCAGATCTATTCAATATCATGAGTTCATTTATTAATCAAAACCACAGTAGTCAAAACCAGCTGCTTTTTATTGGTGAAGGGACTTAGAAATGTCTTTACTTGTTAGAACACTGTTGCTGTGACTTCTGTGGCTTGAATTTCTTTCCATCTGACCTTTACAAGCACCTTTGTCTGACATTCTCATACCCATATCAGTAAATATTATTTTGAATGCTGGAAAGAATAAAAGTGTCTCAAATGCCAATATATCTATATTTTCAGAAAAATGTGAGCACTTTAGAGTGCATTTTGAGATAAAACTTACTTAGTAGCAAAAATAGTTTTATCATAAGAAATTTTTGTCCAACATGTGTTTTAAATGTATTGAAGTTTGCCTTTGCTCAATAGCTATTTCCCGTAGATCATTATGCTGTTTCAAGAATTTGCATTTCTTTGGTTGGAAAATACTATTCTTGTTTCAGGAATCTGCAGTCCCTGTTTTTTCTTGGGGGGGTTGTGTTTACTTTTGGTTTGGATGCTGGGGTGTTTTGGTTTTGTTTTCTTATATATATATATACACATATATATACACACACATATAATTTCTCTTTCTTGAAAAGATTTACTTGATGCTGATTAAAAAATGAAAACAAAACTTTAATTTCATGCATACTACCTTCTGTAAATATGTCTCACTTCTCATTAGGGATGGCAAACTCAAAATAAATGCAGGATTTCATGACTTCTCTATGTTAGGTATTCTGTGACAGATCTAGGGATAGTGGGGGGCTTGGGAGGGTAAGTATCTTTCAACACACAGATAACAGGCATTCTAGTTAATTCTGTTTACTTCAAGTATTTCTCTGTGAGCATGGTATCAACTGCTTCATTTAAAGCCTGTGAAATGTCCCAGATGAGTTTTTGTTGGGAGAAAGAGGGAGGAGAAATTAAGAGTATTTATCATATCAAGCACCTAGTTTTACTGTCTTGTCAGTACCAATAGAACTGACGATCAATAGATAATGATGTGAGCCACTGAATGAAAAGAAAAAGGACTCGTATGTATGGGGTATAAAAAGACTGCGAGCTCACAGTAAACTGCTTTAGAAGGAAGCAGAATGTAATGAATTAAAAAAAAAAAAAAAAGACATCTGTTTCACATCTTTCATTCATTCTAACTGGCTCATGGGTGCTTATAGAATCACTCTGAATTGCTTTGAACATTGAGATAGCCTAAAAGGACCGTGTTTCCAATTTGAGATTACTCAGCTATTAATATATATATACATATGTGCATGTGTATATATGTATATATATATGCCTGTATTTTCTTTCAGCATAGCATGAGTAGTATGCAACAGCAGCTAGCACAACGGGACTGCAGATTGTGCATCTGTCATAGAACTAATAAATATGAAAGTCTTTCAGCATCTTTTTGTACAAGAGATGCTCTGGTCCCTTCATCATTTTTGGCGCTCACCACAGCAAGTCCATGTCTTCTTTGCAGAGCAGAACCCAGACTGAAAATGAAGTTTTTCAGTAGTGCTAAGTGGAGATGAAGGATTACCTTCCTCAAACTGCTGGTCATGATTTCCTAATGCAGTTGAGTGGGAGAACATCCCCTGAAAGACGCTGGGATTTTGTAGTCATTATGTTGTCAGACCATGTCCCTCTGGTGGAAATGGGAAGGTTTCCAGAGTTAGTCATCTGAGACACAGTGTCTTACCCTCCAGAATGTCTCACCTTTCTCTAAGGAGAGAACGTCTGTCCTAAACTTAGGCTAAATGAATTGCATTAAACAATGCTCAAAATAGACTACCAATAGTCCTCTGACACATTTCAGACAGCTCATGTTAGAAAAACTAAATCACACATGATAAATTTTTCTTAGGAGTGATTTTCTCTGATTATCTTTGAATGAATAATGTTCATGCTACTTTTTGTAATAAAGCTGTATCCAGTGTATTCCTTTAAATATATTTGTATCCTTTTTAGAAACACACTTTGAAGCAATTAAGTGTAAATATTTATGATGTTATAGCACCTGCATAGTTTCAAATTTTCAGTTGAATATTCATGGCAATTTTAATGAAAAAAAATGCAAGAAAAATGAAGGTAGTACAATGACAACTGACAAATTTGGCTATTTAGTAAAGATCAGTTTGTAATTTAAACTCAATTTACATAACAGTTCTTAATGATGAGGGAGAATCTGCTTAAAAGGTTTAGATCTCATCAAAATTATGTTATTTGTATTGGTTTTGGTTTGTCTGGTACAGAATTACACAAACCAGAAATATCCAGTCATGCAGGATTCACAGGCAGAAAAGCCATGTTTATATTAGCTGGACCTCACCCCCAAAGGTATTAGGTTACAAAGCACTGAAGTCCAAGGTTTCAGACTGGTTGTATTTCAAAGTTATGAGCTTGAATTCTATGCGTGAGTCAGAATGGTGGGATTTAGAGGTAGCATTGACCCACCTGAAACCAAAAGTTCAAATTGTACTGCTGCAGCACAAGGAAAGTAAGGCATTACTGCTTTTGGAGCTGACATATTGACAGACACAGCAACAGGAAGTTTGATATTTCCATTAGGTCTTAAATTACACATTCAGTAATGAAAGCAATGTGTCAGCGTTTTTAAATGCTCACAAAGAAGTGCACCATTACCACTTTCCCTAATACAATTTCTTCAAAAACTTTTCAAATCTTACACACACCCCACCCCGAGGAATACAAGACTCACTTTCAGAACACTTTCAACAATATTATCTAATAAATAACCCAAAAATAAGTCTAAGGAGTAAGCCGTTTAAGGGAAGAACAGTGATTTTTTTTTTTTTTTTCTCTGTTGCAGATGGCAACAGCATTCCTACATTTTGGGGCAATTATAATTTTCTTTGAAAAACTGTGGACTCAAACGTACAGCTACACCTAGTTTCTGAGATAATTACACACAAAGCAACTACTGATGTTGCTTCATATAAATTTCTGTCCCTCATTATGCCACAACTGTAATAAGTTATGCTTCCTAATGTTAGGCTAGAATGAGTTTCCCAGGCCAACTCTTTATGAAGAAATTAAGTGAAAAGCAGATAAATTTTTAACAATGCTTACTTCTGCTTCTATAACCATGTGGCATGCAAGAATCATCAGAATGACTATAAAATATGAAAAAGAGAAAGTTCACGACCAAATTTTAAAAATATTATTCTACACTCAATGGAAAATTAAAGACAAGGGGTAAAAAGTCACCATGTTATGTTCATAAATTCATGAATCTTTGCATTTAAATCAGATAATAGTTTATAAATATTCCATATGAATTCTTTCATGTAAACATAACTCAATAGTATCAGCTATGTATAAAATAAAAGCAAAAAGAGAAAGCTATTACAGATGCTGGACAGGAAAATAATTTTAACTAAAGGTGCAATCCCGAGAAAAGAATCTTTACTGCAAATAATCGATCCCATTTAGAAACCTGAGGCCCTCTATTTTAAGAAAGCATATATTTCACACAAAACAAGTGCAAATAGTTGATTCAGGATGTTGTGCATTTTATGGGTGTTGTAAAAACATGCAACGGATTTTAGCTGTTGGCTAACAGTGATAAGGCCTGCTACTGCCACCTGAAACTGCAAAGGTGCATGTTTCCATGCTAGTATATTCTGACAAAATGCACGGGATGAGACAATTTTATAGTTTTGACTATATAGCAGTTTGCAAGAATTACATAAAAATGTAAGTAGGGCCTTGACAAAAGTATTTTGATCTTAGTACACCAAGACTTAAAGTCAGAGAGAACAGTTAGGTTGTGTGGACATAAAAGGTAGGTTGGACTAAAACCTGCAGGGAAATTGCTAGTTAAGTATCTTAATTTTAAAATCTGTTCCAGATGAGTTCTGTATAAATCTAGTTTTATCTGTCTTGACAAGTTTCTACCATATTTTCAAACTGACACTTCAAAATGTAAATTTTTTCCAGTTCCAAAATATTACTTTCATAGACAGATCAGTAAGTTTTTTGAAGATGAAAAACAGCTTGTAGGTCATTCCCATGACACTGGCATATAAATCTTATGAATAGGGTAAGAGAGGAAAAAAAATCTTGCTTTAGTCATAAACTGCGTAGAAGGCCTGTCAGTCGTAAATCAAGTTGCCTGATTTTTCTACATTGCAAGGCATGGCTCAAAATGTGACACAAAAATAAAGGAATGTGTATTACAAAGAAAAATAGAAAGGATTAACTTCAGAAAAATACAGTCAAAAAAAAGTCCTCAAAATGAATTGCTTGAAGTGGCTGGGAAGCTGACAGTATAATAGTCATGGAGGCTTTTTTGTGTCTTGTCAGAGATGCCTGGCTGTGCTTACGATGTCAGCTAGGTGCAAAGCTGCTGCTAGTAGCAGAAAATAATCTGCTTGATGGAAAACCTCAACAGAAAGTAAACTGTCTTGTGAGGACAAAAACTCAGTATTCCTACAAAAACTTAGCGTTCTTAAAACTAAGTGTAAGATCTCTACATATATGGATTAACTACTTCAATTTAGTCAAAAAACCCAAAAAGTTGCAAGTATATATTAAGTATTTTATAGCAACTCCTTTATTTTAAAACTTTCCCAAAATGGAGTTAAGATTTATTCCATATGACTGCAAGAAATATAGAATGTATATGGAGGTGAAATATTTCAGCTACCAAATTTCGTAACTTTATATAGAGTCTATATAACAAAGGTGAGAGCACATGAAGAACTGAAAGAACCAGAAACTGAAACTAATGGACTGTGAGTAAAAATAATTAAAAGTAAAGACAGCGTAAAGACAGCTGTGCTCTAAAGATTTCTGCAATCAAAAAGGTTTTTTATATTGTCTGTGGTGATGATGTTGCAAAAGTTGTACAGTAGATACAGTAGCTCCTGTACATCAGCTGCAATATTTCATGAGAATGTCTTCCTGTGCAATAACAGTTTGTTAGTGTAGGTACTTATGGAAACCTGAAAGTAAACACAGCATGTGCACTAAACTTTAGATATTTTTGGGATTTTGCTGATAAATGGTTCAGTATAACATGGCCTTTAATATCATCTTTGCTTGTGAGCATACAACGGACTGCCATTTAATGTACCTGGGGAAAAAAACAAAACCAAAACACTATAACTAAAGGTCTGAAATGGTTTTGAACAAGGAATTTTCTTTTATAGTCATTACTTCTGAATGACCTCTCGTGTACAAGTGGATTTTTGTTAGCATTAAATTAGCTTAATATTTTTGAAACGAATTCTCAAGACCCTGCTATACACCTGTCTTTTCCCTCTTAGACTCAGATTAGAATTTTCTTATATAATTCCCAGCTATACAGGTACAATCCCCACTACAACAACTTGTCCTCAGGACCAGAAAGTGCTCAGGAAAGGTTTGAATCCCTAGCAAATAATGCTTATTTATAAAGTCAAGTCCTGCATAAGCCTTTTGCAAACAGTTGGAGTATGAGCAATAGCAGTATCACAGAAATTTCTTGAAAATAAATGATTTATTGAAGAACAAAACATGGCTGGAAGAAAAGCAACCAAGACTATGGGGAAGCAGTTTGACTTGGTTTTGGCTGGGATAGCGTTAGTTTTCTTCTTAGTAGCTAGTACAGAGCAGTGTTTTGGATTTAATTTTGATGGCATATGGATGTTTCAGTCATTGCCAAGTGTTGACTTTTGCTCTGCTTGACTTACTCTAAGTCAAGGACTTTTCAGTATCTCATGCTGTGCTAATGAGCAGCTGGGAGGGACCACAGCCAGGACAGCTGACCTAAACTAGCCAAAGGGATAGAAAGAGATATTCTGTACCATGGAACGTCATGCTCAGTGTATAAACTGGGGGAAGTTGGTCTTGAGCCACAGATCACTGCTCAGGTACTCGCCAGGCATCAGTCAGCAGGTGGTAAGCAATTGTACTGTGCCTCACTTTTGTTTCTCTCTTTTCCTTCTTCTACTATTACTATTATTATTGCTATTGCTATTACTATTGCTATGTCTATTACTATAAATATTACTATTAATATTATTATATTTTACTTCAATTATTGAACTGTTCTTATCTCAACACACAGGTTTTACCTTTCTCTCAGTTCTCCTCCCCATCTCAGTGGGGGAGGGAGGAAGGAGAGTGAGTGAGCATGTTACTTAGTTAAATCACAGCACAGATTTTTTCTGCATACAGTATCTCATTCCATTCCTTGTATTAGGAATAAACTTTCAAAATGAAGATACTGAGAAATGTGATTCCAGAAGGAGCAAACGGAGAAATGGGACTATAAGCTATTCACTATATAGTCTATAAGCTGATGGACTATAGCTGATAGACCTCCTGCAAGGATAACTTAAGGTCAATAATTTTTTTTAGGGTAAATAGAAGAAGGTGTCATTAAGTGCAACTTATTAAACCCCAAAATTATTGCTGAGAGTAGCAAAACTTTATCTCCTTTGTAATGGGTAGTTTTCAGAGCTGTAAAAAAATTGGTTTACTTCTTTATCACCATCATATCTGTTTTCTAGCTACTATGTGAATTCACCAGAGGAAGGAACAACATTTGAATTGAAGAAAACCCATGGGCAAGATATCTTGCTATACTGGCCACAGACAATACATGAGACTTTTTGAATAGTTCATTCCACAAAGACCAGAAAAGGTTCCTTTTGCCTCCTAGAGGGAGCACATTGGAGCTCCCTCCTCCATCAAAGGCATTCTCCACCATGGCAGATGCTGCATATTCTCTCCACTCTCAAGTTATAAAGCTAGCTCAGCCACACACAGTCCACCAAGCCTGCTACATTATAACGGTATTTAAAAACAACAAACAATGCCCCCAAATAACTGAAACTGTTCATCTTTTTACTTTCTTCATACACACATACTTTGCCTATCTACTTGACTCCATCCTTCTGCTTACTCTTCACCCTTGCTCCTTCATAATCAAGCTCAGAAACCCTTCTCCCAACCATTCAGATGCATCTTCCACCTTAAGCAGACTGTTATTCCCTGAAACGAAAAGTCAGAAGCAAAATCCTTATGAATTATTTTTTTAATTTAATTTATGAAGTCATAGAAAACTGGAGGGTGAGTTACAGGGAATGGAGGTTGAAAAAGGAAGAAAAGAAGGGGATCAAGAAGGCATGTATGGATTACAGTAAAGTTCAATACTGAGAAAACAAAAGCCAAATATCATGCACTAGAAAAGGATAGTTATGGTGGAGAAAAGGTGAAGTGAACTCCCATTTCTCCATTTAATTTTCTCACCAACGTCAAGATGAGCAAGCTTTTTGGGGGTACCCAAGCTATCTCTTTGAGGGATTCAGGAGCTCCTGGAGTTTCTTCATCTAGCCCTTCTAAATCAAAAGGTTCCTGAAGAATCTTGCTGTTCAGACACTTCTTGGCTTCCATATGACTCTGTCAACAAAGACCATCAGGACTGACAACTGACCCTTTGCAACAATACCTCTCCTGAGTATTGTTCCACTTCCAGAGGGCTCTAAGCAGGGCCTTAAATTGTTCTTCAGAAGCCTTTTTAGTTATACCAGTGGCTTACAACCCAGACTGTCTCTGTTCAGCTTCTCAGTTCAACCCCTTCTTGTGACCACGACCTTCCCTTCAGATGTCTCTGTGAAAGAAGCATATTAGACAGCACACGTTAATCCCCGTTAGTGTCTTTTCTTTCTTATTGCAAGCCATTTTGTATGAGCAGGGATCCAGAATCTTATGCTACCTCCAGTGCACCTGGGAAAGAGGTGAATACCCTTTAGGTAAGTGGAGGAAACTCTACATCAGATTGCTACATTACTGCCATGCTTTTGCATATGAATAATTCCTCCTGATCTGGTGTCTGTGCATTGGTGTGCTTGCGTATGGATTACTGCTGTAGAAGTACATCTACATGGGGTACGCCCTGAAGTCCACAACCACTGTATCCCAGTGAAAATGCTGTGTCCTGTGGAGATCCTGAGATAAATAATAGAAGATTTGTTCCATGCAAGCTTCTTCTAATTCATATTTCTTGCTTCTTATTTTCCCTACCTCTAATGACCCAGATTAACATTCAGCTTCTTCCAGAATGCTGGATGGAGCACACATTCTTCACCAGCCTGCTAAACCATGTCTAGATTGAGCCTAGGAGGCAATGACAGGGTCCTTTCCCAACAGACTATTAGATATGTCCAGCTTTTTGGGGTGGGTGGAAAATTCAACTGTAGACATACCAGATGCAAGTTATATTGTACTGCTTTTCCTTCAAGGTAGGTTCCAGAACTGTTTAATTTATTTATATGGATATTATAGGGGTAGTCCAGATGAAGAATACAGGAAATTTGCTACTAAAGGACTTCAGTAGAACAGTGCTAAGTCCAAGATTATCTCCCTACTGCCCCAACAGTTTCTACTTCAATACCAGATATGGAGATCAAGACTTAATACATCTCCCTTCAACACTCCTTTAGCATGCCTCAGCTGGCTATGTTTGCGTTGTGGACTTACCTAGAGCTATACTGGAATGAGTGGCTTCTCACTTAGCTTATATCTAAGCTTGGTTAGCTTTCTAAAATGAGTGCATGGTATTCTGCTAAATATTTCAAAAACTTCAGGCTGTCAGGCACATTCTGCCCATGCTTCTTATACAGTGAGAGTACCTTATAGAATGTACAGCATCTATTCTATTTGAATCACCATTGCCAAATAAGATTACTATTAGCCTTTGTAACAGCCTAATAGTAGAGCTCCTTTTGATGAACAGCTGAGCAACTAGAGCCTCTGAAGTCCGTAAGTCTGTATTTGTACTAGAAAATATACAAGTGACCTAGAATGTTCCTGAGCATGGGCATTTGTTCATTTATGCTATAAAACAGTAAGAATGGTCTCCAGTATGCTTTGGTCTAGGTCAACTAGTACTCTCCCAAATATTTCACAGGCATACACCAGTGACCCTTCTCAGTTGTTAGTGTCAATGTGGTGATGTTGCTATGGAATCTAAAAGAGATTCATAGCGTAGATGTGGGTGGATCTATGATTACTGCCCTCAGTGCCGGGGGTTTAATGTTGGTATTGACATAACTCAATAAAGCGTCAGAGGCATTACTTACTTAGATTCTTGGACTGAGGCTCCTGAAAGCCAGATTAAATACCTTATACGTTATAGATCCCAGGTTAATTTTTCTTTTGATTTTTTACATTTATTTTTAGTCAGAGAGCTGAAACATGAAAGAATCACTAGATTTTTAATGTAGAACTAATGACTGGCTTACATGAAAACAATCAGGGCTAGCTGATGCAATGAAGAGATAGCAAACAGATAATTTCTCCTGGTAATTTAAATCACAGGTTTATTTTCTCTACTTATAAATGTGTGTGACTAATTTTCTCTTTTAATTTGTCTGGCTACATTTTCAAGTGTACTAAAGTTTTTGTTATGGCTTTTTGCTTAAATGAAACTGCAGTTCAGTAATCCCATGAATGTAGAGTAGTATACTGTTGATTGATCTTCTTTTTGATTAAAATTTCTTGCTGAAGTTATTTCTAGTAGACCTTAAATCACATTTGTATATTGTTGTGCATCCTCTCAAATTTTTCCTAACATCCTACTTCCAAAGTGAACTGCAGAAATACATGCAGAATCTAACAGACTTTCATATGCAATGAGACTAAAAGTCACTTTTCTGTTCTTACTCAATACTCATTTTATATCCAGTGATTCAATTCCTGATATTGTACTGCAGAATCTCAGTAAATATGTTTGCAAATCCCTTTCAAGATACTACTTTTCAGGATCTAATATCTCTTTTATAAAGATGGCCTCAATGTCCTTATTTCTTATTTCCAACTATTCTCAGTTATATTAGAAACACTTTGCTTAAATAAACTTAACTTAGTAATCAGACCAAATTGTGCCATATGACTTTATCACTTATCATCCTGTAATCACTTGTATTGTCTTCATTTTTTTTCAACACATATTATCCTTATTTACACATAACTGTTAAGCAGCATAAGGCCTAGAAGCAGACCCATGGACTTTTTCCAACATTGCCTTTTTCAGTCATAATTCCCTATTGTCTGCTTGAGAGCTATTTCTTAATCAACTTCTTGTATAATTACTGATGTTCTCTATTTTTGTAAATTATTGTGTGCTACTAAATCAGTTGTTTCTTAATTTGGTACATAAGCAGTTATGTTATCAATCAGGCTTAGAAAAATTAAATGAGATTTGGTTGACTGTTCTTTCTAAAATCTGTTGAAAAGATTTTAACTCTATCCTATAATTTTACTTTCTGTCAAAAGGACCTCAATCAGATTTCCTTTTTTTTCCCTTACATTTTAGTATTAGAATAAATGGCAATTTGTTTAGTCCTTTATTTATTTTTAGCACAATAATAGCACTTCTCCAGGCATCTGGCATTTTTTTTATTTTCAAAGACAGAATCAAAATTGTTTCATAGTCAAGAATTGCTCAGATAATTTCATAAGAAATACCAGGTAAAAGTGCTGTGTTGTTTATGACTTTTAAAAATGTTTTTGTCTATCAGTTATTGCTTAAATCCTTCCTATTTACAGTCTGGCTAGTGCTATGTAATCTGTAGTGAAGTAAATATCTAACATTACTTCTTTCCTATTACAAAGCCCAAGGTGAAAAATTCTAATAAGTATCAAATACTTATAATTATTATTATTATTCATTTGCTAACTGCAAACACTGCACTTAGTATTTTCTTACTCAAATTTGTTTCATGCCTCACAACTTTTACAAAATCCCCTTATCATCCCAAGAACCAGCAGCATTTTTTCTGATATTTTTAGTTTAACAGATTTCTGCCTATAATCTTTTTATTGTTACCTGTATCCATTTTTCAGCTGATATTTTTCCAATCCTGAATTATATAGAATGTACTTCTAATGTTATTTACAGTATCATTTCATTGCTAAGCTAGTCCAGTTCTGAACTGTTGATTTAAGGGGTCCTTAAGAGAATTTGATTCAGCCACTTTGTTTGTTCATTTGCATTTCTGTCTAGTCTTGTCCTTTGAACACATTTTACTTGTGTTCTTTCACAGCATGGGTGAACTCAAATTTTTGGTACTCCAAGATACGAAGAGGTCTTCGATCTCTACTTGACATTTGTTTCCTGAGTTCAGAAGTTATATCCTCAAAATCCTTCACCAGCTGCTGTTTGATCTTCAACCAAATTCAAGTATCAGTGTTTCCCCATGTCACAATCACCAGGCACATTAGTTTCTTCGGGAAAAGTTATCTACATCATGGTTAAAAGGATTCTCAAACTAGGAATGCTCCCTACATATTTTGACTGCAAGGCACAACCTAAAATGAATTCTTGTAAACTTTTACTACATCAAATACTACTCTGCAAGAAAGAGGTTATGAAAATTTCCCAACAGCTACTTTTAACAGCTGAGTTAACAACCTGGTGCTTCTCATTGGGCTAAAGAAGCTATCTGAACTCTGATCTTCCATGTCTAACTTGACCACTCTAGCAAGTACACTGTTCGGTCTAAGAAGGAAATGCGCATCAACTAAACATTGTGTTTTGGGGCTTCCTGGCAAAAAAAAAAAAAAACAAAGAAAAAAAAAACCCAAACAAAACCAAATCAAACCAAAACCAAAACCCAACTTGACATGAACAATCCATCCATCTCTGAGTGACTCTGTTATGAATCCTAGTGGAAACATTTATGTTCCTTGGGCCAAAAGCGAAACACTTAAGTATTGCTCTTGCTTTAGTATTTGTTACTGATTAGCATAGGTGGCTGTACTCAGCTTGCTGGCATTTGTGGATCTTACAAAGAAATTCTTACCTCTCATAATTTCTTCATGGATAGTAGGTACCTAACTTGATGCTGAAACTTCTATGAAGCAGCAAATGTATCTGAAACACTAAAAAGTTGAGCCTAAGTTTCCCTTAGGCTCCAAGCATATTCACCTGTCTATATGTTTACTACATATGTCTATAATTAAAAATAGTTATATACTCAACAGTTAAATACTCAAATATAAGGTCCAAACTACAGTCCTGTGCTCTTCGGTGGCAACTATTCCGTGTTAGGAGACTGTCATTCACAAGGTTTTGAAACTAATAGTAGAAGTTTCTGGGATGGATCCCTAAAACATTACATTTTCTTTGTGAGCACTTCAGACACATGCGCAAAAGTAATTTATTCTATCTGTTTAAAGGTAGTATTCTGCAGAACACCTCATCATCTTCCACCTTCTGACCTCTGTTCTCCCAAGCACTGACCCATTTGCATTCAGGCTCCTGTGGTTTTGAGTTATTACCATGCTAAAGCAGGTAGCAGTGTATTTAATGCAGTTTTCTGGAGTTCGGAATTAAAAGCAGATTTAAAAAAAAACATTTTCCATTTTGAGTAAATCATACCAATTGGTATGCTATCCTTTTGATACTGCTTATGACCTCACTTCTGCTACATAGCTAGTAGAGGCCAGCTGAAAACCAAATATTTTTGTTCTTTACAGATTTAACTGAGAGTGGCTCTTATGTAACTATCCTCAACACACAGAAAAGATTTGTGTTCTATAAATGGTTTGCCTAGAACCCAAAATTATATCTACCATGTTACAGTTTTCAATTGATAGTAAGGGGAAATAATATTCAAAAGCTGGCACTGCAGTGTGGTAATAGTGAAAAGAACAACAGTTCTCATTTCATGTATGTTAGACTCTAGTTTGTGATGAGGAAAAAGTCATGACTCCCTGTCAGATAATGCCTTGATGTCTGCATTGATAGTGTTAGCGGTTATAGCTTAGTGCCAGAAGGAAAGTCAGATCATTCTGAGAGATGAGAACTTTTAACAACTGTCTTAAAGATACATTACCAGAAAGACAGATTGTGAAGATGAAAAAGGAAGCAAGGACATGCACGTATCTTATTTTTTTCTAAAGTGAACCACAGTCATATGCTACCACTGACTTCTGAAGTAGTAATGGGTAGAATATTCTTGAAGCCTGACTCATTCTTTCTTAAATGTCAACAAGTAAATCAAATAGAAAAATATTTTACATGAATACAGAGTAAATAAAGCTTTAAAAAATGTTCAGAATTTCAGGTCTTGATTCTGAAAATACTAATATATGTGGCTATCTTTACGTATGGAAGCATTTTCATTTCAGTAGAAGTACATACACCTAAGTGATTGCAGAACTAGCTCTCAGATGTTAGAATTGGAAATACCTTTGGCTGCATGTGATCCATCACTTTCACAGGTAGGATGTAGGCTTGTGGATGAATAAACAGGTTATTTTTTTAATAGAGCAATCCAATTATTTGGGAATCTAAGTCTCATCCTAAATCCCATTTGAAAATCTGAATGATAAGCCTAAGATAACTGGAGGTAGATCACATCTTACTAGAAAGCACCTGGTATTTTTTGCCAAAGTACACAATGCTTCAGAACATAAAATGACAAGATTAAGATTCTAAAGAACAAGCTAATGTAATGAACTTTAAAAGCATAAAAGTAAACAGAAGGGAAAAGTTGATAAGAACAGGTCACACAAAAGCTGAAAATCTAAAATTAAATATTTAATTAGAACTCTGATTTTGCTTCCAAGGTAGGTGGCATTGCACAGGCTATATTACAATCTTTTATAGCTTTTTGTTTTGTTTGTTTGTTTTGCCAAAGAGAATACTGTTTATTTTTAACAGGCCACTTTAATATTAATACATGTGTAATAGGATCAGAACTGAAAATCAGCTAAAGATGGGAAATTTTACATTATTGGGAAAATTACAATATTTTGTATTGTAAAAACATTTATTTTTAACAATTTACTTACATTAATCAAAAAAGTACAGCATATTTAATAATTTTACAAATTCTTCATAAAAAATATATCTCTGTACAAAAAGTTCTTTTGCACCTACTTCATGTCACAGCAGCATGTAGTGAAATGGCAGAATGAAATACCGGGAATGAAAATTAGATTGACTTGTTAATAATGCCAGCTTTCTTCCCCAGCCCCCTCCCCCCCCCCCCTTTTTTTTTTCTTTTAATAACAGCTTTTCTTTGTTTACAAAATATTTTACACAAGAAAAAAAATTATTGCAGCTAGCCTGGAGAAAGGCAAGATGTGTGATACAAGCAGCAGTTTTTAACAGCTTTGAAGCACATAACCTGTTTTTTAAAAAAAATATATAGCATGTATTATTAGCCCGTCATAATGATCTGGTCAACACTGGGGAAAAAGTCTTCTGCATATATCTCAGAAAGCACATTTCCTGGCTGCCATTAACCCAGCCACTGCACAATGTTTTAAGAGTCTTATTCTGATGAAGCACCATATGTAAGTGCATGCATATACAGCCCTCCGTAAAATAGTATCAGGAGAAAGAGATCCAACCTGAACAGAAGGCTCAAACACAGCAGAGAAGTAGAAGCATTTGAAGGATGTAGACAGAACAGATAAAATTATGAATGCTTTGTTTTACTTGGGTTGCAGTCTGAAGTTCCTGTTCCTAAGCAAACATGCTAGGATAATTTGTCAGTGTGTCTCAATTTTGAGTGTCCCTGATCAAAGAACACTTGGGATAAACACTCCTTACATAGCCTCCCCAAAATTAACCACTGAATAAAGGATTCACAGGATCTGGGCTTTCTAACACAAAAGATCAAATAATTTAACTATTGTCTTTTCTAAGACCATTCCTTGGTGGTCATAGCAAGACAGGTCTCTGAATACACTGTCAGGGTTGGAGCAGAAAACATGAATAACAGCTACTCCATTTTTTTTTCTGCCATTGGCACTATAGAAAAGACTTCCAAAGCAGTAATGTCAAGCAACTGTCAAAAACTTTAATGACACAACAGCTTTCCTCCCTGGCCTGCTGTTCCTCTTTTCTGCTCTTCATTTTCAGTGCAACTTCCTCTACATGGGGGAGGATCAGGAAAACAACTTTGATCTGATGACTTGGTTCTTTCTCAGTGAATGTGAAGGGCTCTGAGATGTGACAAATAAGTGAAACTTACTGCACAAAAACTTCAGAAACAAACCAGAAAAGGAAAGCCAACAACTACTAACAAAGTGAACATGGAACTGACAGAAAGGATTATTTATTAAATTTTCTTCAGAGTTTCTTGCTCATATGAGGAATATAACAGCTGGAGGCCCTACAATACTGAATTATATTGCTGGTATTTTTCATCTAACAGATGCAGAGTTGTTAACCTGACCAAGGGTTACCTTTGAAATTTTCTTTGTGTTCTGCAGCATTAGCTGAAAAACCTGTTACTGGGCTTAGGTTACCTTTTTGGTTTGTGTATAACAGCTATTCCTACACACATATGGAGTTCAGAAACATAATTCTGCATTTTTTTTTATAGCAACTGGACAATAGGACAGTTTGAAATTCAGAAAACTGAAACGAAACAACAACAACAAATAACCCTGAATTTTTTTAAAAAGGAAAGCAACTTTCCCGGTTTCTGAGCTCAATGTGTCTAAAATCAGACCTCACTTGTTTCCTGTAATTTCCTAATTTTAAACCTCAATTTATCTGCCCAATGGCATTTTTCATTTGTTTGTCTGTTTCATTCAATAAAACCTCTAATTCTGAGGAAATGTTAATGATTTACTCAAACATTCATATTTACAAATGTCAAACTTTCTCTGTCAACCTGTGTAAGTACAAAAGCAGTAAGCAGCGTGTTAAAAATTCTGAAAAGAAACAGAAAGCAAAGTTGTTCAAAGTAGAAATTGAATGACAGCTTGTTATAGACAAAATTTGCACAGGGTTTACATATGCTACTGTAATGTGTTTTAGTTCCATGTAACATCAGAAAATGATGTCATATTACTGGAAAAAATGGGAAATAATGCAAAAGGGAAGACTGCATTATGAGCACACGCTCACAGGCTTTATGAGCTATCTAAAATAAATTACTATTCACATTTGTACATGGCAAGCAGCAATAGCTGCTAACCCCCCTGCTGTTATAATATTATGATACTGACAATGGTGATTGATGACTGATTTCAGAAGAAAGCAATACTGGCAATGAAATTTTCTGAGAAATGGGCTCTTGTTCTGGCTGAAAGTCTCCAGTGACTTGTAATCATGTTTACAAAGAAAATTAGTCAAAAATTGATAAAAGAAATATTGTTCTCTATCACACATGATTTTAACTGGTGCTAAGCACGGGGCTCATAATTTAACATTCCAAGTAAATTTATTGTGGAACGTTTTGCTTGGCAAAGAGTGTGTGAATGTCTATATACAATGGACAGTGTGTAGAAACCCTGTATATTTTTATCAGTATCTTACTCAGTCAGCCATAACACTCCAGTGCAAAAAAATTGTGCATTAACATTTCACAATATAACGGCTGATAGGGAAATTGCCAAACTGCCCTACGTGTGAGATACAGTGTAACTTTCTTTAATTTTATCAAGATTTCAATGGTAAAGCATTTGCAGGTGTATGCAACTTCAAGAAAGGTTGTCTTCTCCTTCAAGAGAGCTCGATTTCTGCAAAATATTCCTGGGGATAATCTGTGGTGCTATCATTTGTCACAGCACTCAAAGAATTTATCCAAGTGCCCAGAAGAATGCATTGAAAGGCATTCAGCCACATACAAATATGAAAGTCTGAGGCATTAAATATGAGAAATTCGCATGACTTGGCAGTCTTCCTTAAAGTGTGCCTTGATTTGAAGCAGATGCAGCCAGGCATTTCGATCCATCTTTAAGATGAAAAAATATTCTTTGTCTGATCCCCAGAAGACTGACACGTTTTTACCAGAAAATTTAGCTGCATGTAGGCTGACAGATGATGTTAAAGATTACAGCAGCAAAGCCAAGAGAAGAAGGGAAACTGGTATATGGCACCAAAGGAATTACTGCTTGTCCATCAGAGGTATGGCTATGAATCAGTCATATTGGGCACTGAAGGCTATACCACTGTACAAACTGTGTTCAGAGTTGTATCAAACCTCACAGCCTTTGCCTCTGTGGGTTTTAAGTTTGTGTCATACATGGGATTTTCAAATGAAGCCTGTCCATTACTGTTCTCATGTCCAGCATACCCATTGTACTGTACTTTTGGTCTTGTTCTGTGAAAAAAAAAGACAGGAAATTATCATTAGTATCCCTTAAAAAGAAACAATCTACAATTATTGCAAGTTTTATCTTTAATATTTCCATCCTGTCTACACAAGTTTCGTGACTGTCTAAAAGTGATAAAAGGAGACCCATAAAGGATGCTGCAGGGACTTCAAAAGTAAGGGAAATCTGTCTGGAAGCTGTTTTTCATAGCACGAAGAGAAGAAAACAAATTCCGAATGGGCAAGCTGATGCTACAAAGCAGAGAGACAATAAGGGCAAAATATAGGTATGTGCTTTTCATTATAAAAATGTCAAAAGAATGACAATTTCATAGAATAAACCACAAAATGTACCCCTATGTCACTACACAGTTCTACTGATTTTTTTTTAAGAGCTTGCTGTCACTACACAGTTCTACTGATTTTTTTTTAAGAGCTTGCTGTCTCTTTCTAAGAGCAAAGTTACAGCAATGTTCCCTTTACATTCTGTCTCTTTGCCTGATCTGAATGCTTGTGCTTTTATGCTGCTCTTTAGGTTCCTCCCATTGTAGAACAGGAGTTATCTGAGAATGCAGATCTATAGCCATCAGAAAGGCATCTTACAGTAACATGTTCTGAGTGAGTTCACAGCTCTTGTTGAGCAGGTTTTTGTTTGTTTTGCTTTGGTTTTTTTTAACAAAAGGCTGTATTATATTTCAGGACATGTATCATTTTAACAGGAGTTCACAAGTTCAAGCTGCACTGTGATTTCTTTTTGAAAATCCTTTAAGGCTGAAGTAGGTAGATAGTCCAGTTCATCACAGGGCAATGGTTGACTTCAGTTTGTCTAGGTGATTTCTTACAGTCACAAAATACTCTTGATATGATGGTTATAGAACAAGTTTTAAAAGCATGTTATTAAAAACCAGTATTTCTCTTTAACACTTTTTTAGAACTTGCAAACAACACAAGGAGGTCAGAGAGTATTGTAGCTTAATACAAAAAAATTGCTCCAGAAAGCTTTGGCCAAATAGCACTCAGCATGAACAGATGTTCAAAAGAAATATAAATTTCATACTTTTAACCAAATTTCAGAAAAGATGGTAGGATGCATTCTATTATCCATTGACATATAAAGTTTCATATGAGCTGAAGTAGTGCCAATTCTACTAGTATCCACTAGCTTACTCAGCATATGCTTCAAGTAGTCTTATTATGGGCTGTTCCTTCATGGGTTTTATGGATTTTTCAGCTTGTATAATTACTACTCCCAAGCTTTTTGAAAGAAGCACCACACATGAAAAAATAAAACATATGACCTGAGATTTCAGTCTGATTCAGCGTAATGAACCAAGAAGATTGATAGGTCTTTGCTTCTTAATACAGTGACGCATTTTTCTACTTGCTCACCATTAAGAACTGCCTGCACGGAGACCCTTCATGGGAATACTTAGAAATATTTGTCTTTCTAAGTAAAGATATTCTGAAACTTTAATGACAATTAAAACGCAAAACTTATTTAGTTACTGGACAAATAACATTTACAATACCTGTGTTTGTAGAGGTAAAATGCAAACCCTGATAATATTAGAGCAAAGAATGGTACCAGGATGGCAGCTGCAACAGAACTGCTGTTTGTACCATAATAGTGATTTGAAAGGTCTGTGTCTGCACTTAAAGGACCTGAAATGAAAGAAAAAGGACAGAAATAAAATTCCCAGGTTTTCTATCTCGCAGTTTTCTTTTGATTCAAAAATGAAAGAAAATGATGTCTTGATAAAATAATTACATTTTACAACATGAAATAAACAGCATCCTGAATCGTAGTATAAATCTTGTTAATACCAATTAATAATGTATCAATAACTATCAACGTTGTTTAACATGTAGGGTAAGAGTAAGTAAAATAGTTATGAACTACATCTCTCATGAGTCACTAATTCAGTAAGTTAAGCGATATATCTTCTTCAAAAAAAATACTAATACTGCAAAAAAGTATTCTCTATCTGCACCCTTAATATCAAGCTTAGAAATAACAGGCAGTGACACCACATCATCTGGGTTCCTGTTGTGGACAAGCAGATAATCTGGACTGTAAGGCATTTTGCAGAACCCATTTTCCCATCCATATAAAGACAGACATTGCCAAACTGCTTAAATAAGTGGCCAACTTGACAATGCAAATTGTGAAGGATGAAAATTAATTTTATTGTGAAAAATAAAGAATTTTTTTAATAGGAAAAAAGCAGCATATTTTGAGAGCCAAGTCCATGTTGTCAGTTTGAAATTGCAGCTCTTCAGAGAGCAATATACAGATTCTATTTAAGGAAGGAGAGACCAGGACAGAGAGAAAGCACAGTGAGGACAGGCTGGGACAGACAGCTGGGATTGCTATTCTGTGTTATTTTTGCTGATACTAGTAGAGAAGAATAAGCAACACTGGTATTTACCACTCAGAAATGCTTCAGCCAACAAGTACATAAACACGGTAACTCCCTTGTTCATTGCAACATCAGTCAGTCTTTTTAGGACTCTAGGAACAGATCACTTAAAAAACAGAGCCCCAGGCACTGTGCTGTTTTCATTAGTCTACTAAAATATAAAATATAAATAAATAAAGAAAGCAGCAAACCGATCTATGATTTCTTGCAGTTCAAGCTCCACGTGAAAGCAGAGTGAGGCAAGCTTTTGTTCTCTTAAATATTTTTAAAACTTAGATATTTCAATTGCTAATATATTTTGTGCAATTACAAAATGTATTAAATACTAGGAAGTAATTAAGTTCCATTTAAAATGAAGACAGCCTCCCCAGAAATTTCAGAATTGCCAGATCTCATCACTAAACATGACAAAACACGGTACCTCAGTGCTTTTCACTACCTTCATCTCCTGTCACACTTCAGACTTGCTGAATCATATAATCATAGAATACTTAGGGTTAGAAAAGACCTTAAGATCACCTAGTTCCAACCCCCTGCCATGGGAAGGGGTGTCTCACACTAGACCATGCTGCCCAAGGCTCTGGCCAACCCTGCCCTGAACACCACCAGAGATGGAACATTCACCACTTCTTTGGGCAACCTGTTCCAGTGCCTCACCACCTTCACAGTAGAGAACTTCTTCCTTATATCCAATCTAAACTTTCCCTGTTTAAGTTTAAACCCATTCCCCCTTGTCCTATTACTACAGTCCCTAATGAAAAGTACCTCACCAGCATCTCCCTGTAAGCCCCCTTCAGATACCAGAAGGCTGCAATGAGGTCCCCACGCAGCCTTCTCTTTCCAGGCTGAACAGCCCCAACTTTCTCAGCCTATCTTCATACGCTCCAGTCCCCTGATCATCCTGGTGGCTCTCCGCTGGACTTGTTCCAACAGTTCCATGTCCTTTTTATGTTGAGGACACCAGAACTGCACACAATACTCCAAGTGGGGTCTCACAAGAGCAGAGTAGAGGGGGGCAGGATCACCTCCTTTGACCTGCTGGTCATGCTCCTTTTGATACAGCCCAGGCTACTGTGTATTTCTCTTAGAACTGGCGAAGGCATATCTTTTCAAATTAATAAACCTACTACTGTGATAGTTCAGATCATGTTAGGAGCTTTATCATACTACTATGGAGTATCTTAATTAACACTGAACTGTTTTAGAGCAGAGCCAGTGTATTATAAAAATCTTCGGACTTTAGTAATCTAATATTTGTCCTAACACTCAAGGCATGGAAGATCTGTTGGCACAATTTATATATTTGTATTGCATTGTACATGTACTGGACCTTATCCAACCAATCTAAGTGAAATACAAATGGAATTAAGTAGTTACCACAGCCTAGAAAAATTTAAGGAATTTAAATGTTACTTTGAATTTTTTATTGGTTAGAAGAAATTACAGGAGTTTAAAAAACTGCATGCAGTTATCACTGTATTTATTCATTCTTCCTTTACAATCACAATCCCCAGCTGTTTTTCCAATTATTTTGAGTAATTAATAAAAATGTGCCAATAATTATATTAATTGTAGTCAGCTTGTAACAGCAAAACCATGGAAATAATATTTTAAATCTTATTTTAAATTCTAATCAAGCATCAAAACAGAAATATGTATGATCAATGAGCTCCTAATTTATATCTCAAAGCTATTATCATGGCACAAATGACAGATACATTTTAATAAATAAGTAGTGTAAAGATTATAAAATACCTAATCAGAATTCAGCTAAAAGAAAACAGTAGTTTGAAATTAATAATAAGAAATTCTTGGGATGAAGTTTTAGTATGGAATTAAAAAAAAAACAAACACTTTTTTTTTCTTCTAACTGAACAGTTAAACTAGGCACAAACTTGTATTTATATAATTTCTTTTTAAGTTATCTCTGTTTGATAACTGCCATCTAATACTTACAACTCACAACTCCTATTCAAGGTCAATATTCTATATTGCTACAGTTTTTAAAGTACAACATGTAGGGTAACCACGCTTGAAATTTTTGAGTTTACAACCTTTAATTGGCATTGGAAAAGTGTTGGTCAGGTTTGGACCACGCATTTGCTTTCTGTGCATTCTGCTTTTTATTACAGAAGAGAAAATTTGCTGCAATTCTGAATAATTTGAATTTTATGTATTTATTTATGAATTTTATTTATTATTAAGTTTATTTATGAGACTTAGTATAACCCCAGTTACAGTATTTAGTTATTTAGTTATTCAATTATGGTACATAGTCTGTGTTGAAGAAAAAAAAAGGAAGGAAAAGATAATTTAGCTTACTTTCCACTAAAAAAGACATATTTTGTAACTGGGAAACACAGTATTTTCATAGAGGGATATTCAGTTATATAAATGGTTTTCAAACATTTCACAGCGTAACAGGGGTTTGTTTAGCCTTGTAAAAACAGCAGCAGTCAGGTGATGTCCAAATTCTGAACATACACAGTGAAGTCATTATTGCATAACTTGTATAGTTCTACCCTTTAGATGGTTAATGAGTTTTCTCCTTTATATATATTAGAAAATACTTTTTGTAACAAATTATTCAAAAGGAAATAAGCATTTCCTTATCATTGTTTGGAGCTTTCAAATACATTTCTCCCGTAACTCCTAACCTAGGGTTTCAGCTGTCTGGCACCAGTACAGCTTGGCTCAGTTTTAATAAATGAACTGCAGTTGAAGAGGGAGAAAGTGTGACAGCAGACGAGTAATTTTTCAGATGAGGGTAGTTAGGAACTCAAGGGTTTAATAAAAAAAAAAATACCAACAAGGAAAGAAAGTCAGCAGCTTCCAAAGAGCAACAGAGGCTGGAACTTCTTCACTTGATTGACAACCACGGGATAACAAAGACTCTTTGAGTACCTCACTGGGTGTGATATATATAGCCTCATAGAGCATTAGTCCCAGCATATTTATGCATTAACTAATGTACAACTTTGTACTCTGAAGCTGTGAGTATCCTGTTTAGATCTAAGTTTCTTTGTGAATAAGGAAGCTCACACAAAATGATCTGGAGGGGAAGGATGACACCTTTATAGAGTGAAATTTTGAATTCACATGTCTCACAATGTTCAATGCTTGGAAGCACTGATCAATTTCAAGAAATGAATATGTATTTCACAACACACACAGAAATGAATTATTCATATTTCTTGTCACTCTTTGTTATCTCAAAGTAGACAAGCTAAAAAAGTACTTTTAAGGGAAAAAAAAAAAAAAAAAAGGAAAAGAAGTGAGTCATTGTATTTCCCCAGATGAAATAAATATAGTGAAATAATTGTTTGGTGAAGTAAGTAAGCCACTTTTTCATTGAATCTTAAAGGACAGTCCAGACTGGAATGAACAAGGCCAAGAGTTTAGAATAAACATCTTCTAGAACTGTTGTGGTGAGGCACAGGCACTCAGTAATCGCAGAAACTGAACCTAGCCACAGACATGCAGCCTTTAGAGATCAACTTATTAAAAAATAATAAAACAAACAAAAAGCCCCCAGCAGTGAATGATTACTTGGCAAAACAAGTTAAATAATATGGTGTCACAATGAGGGCCCCTTAAGCAGGCTCAGATACAGTTCTAATTTGTTTGACAGACTGATAACAGATCTCTTTGCCCCCTGTGTTATCATCTAAGGCTACAAGCAAACAGAATTGCTCCTGAAAGAGGAAAACCAGTTCATTGATACAAAAGTTCTTTCTGTTTGCATGTCATTAAATTACAAGACTGGGCATATCCACTGAGCCTGTTCTTTCTTCAGTGTTGTGTGATAGGGAATTCTTCATCAAATAGATTGGTCTTTCACCCTTAACCAAGTATTTCCCGGTAAATTCTCTTATTTGAAGCATGCCTGAAGGTGAAGAATTTCATATGACATTATGTATGCACTAGTGCATGCATAGTTTATGAACACTTCCGGCTAAGTGTAAAGGCAGCAAATAATTTCACTTCCTGAAGAAACAAAAATATGTTAAGTCTTCAGCTGGAGGACATATGATATTGTTATCTCAGCAGAATATTCATGAACAGAATAGACTTAAAAAACAAAGCCAGTTACCCTTGAATATGAGAGGGTATGGACAAGTATTACGACCCGTGTTGGCTGGAATCTGCTGTTTCCTTTTAGCTCAGGTTCTTCAACAGAGAACAAGCAACTTATAGAAAATCAGTGTCTATTTAGCAATTGCATAAAGAAATCTAAAGGAGAGAGTATCTGCATGTGTAGCAAGCTCTCTGTGAGATGTCAAAGCTGAAGGCCTAGGAATGTTTGTGTAACTTGGACACTTCAGCTTCTTACTAGTTTTTGGAATATACGAACTGAGCTCTCATATTGCAGCTCTAACAAACAGTGATATGGACAATGTTTTCCACTACCATAGAATACATCCACTGAAGAATGCTGTAAACTGAATTGTCATTCTGTCTGTTCTTCACTTACCTCATGAGTTATTCATTTCACTAATAAAACACATGGATCCAAGCTTTTATTAGGTAGCTGGCCTCGCTGGATATTTTTATAGCCTGGATATTTTTTTGGCCTCGCTTAAGAAAAAAACCCTACAAAACCACACACACCCCCCAAGAAAAAATAATAGACCATAGTCTCACTGTTTTGACATATCAAAGACTGCTTAACAAGACAGATATCTGACCAAATGTTGATGCTTTACCTTTATAGTGCACTTGTTAAAATCAGAAAGAAAAAGCAGCTTAGATATTACAGTGATAAGAATTGCATAAAGGTACAGGCAGACAATTAATCTGTCCCAGACAAAAGTTTATTCCGAAGACTGAAATTGTTATTTGGCTTTAGTAATTGGCAATTCTTAGGCTGAGACTCTGAAGGTGGGTGACTAAACATTGTGACTACACATATACAGCAATTTGAGAGGGGGCCAATACGAGCAAATCCATAGCAGAATTGCTACTACAGCAGTTAATAGAGCAAAGAAATACAAGGGAGATTTGGCAGAACTTTGAAGGACATTGGGTACAGCACCAATGAAGTCAATGGAAAAAAGGTAATTTATAAAATGTAGGTAGAGTCTGCCATACAGGTATTGGTTAGGCTGTCTCATTTCTCTAGCCCAGTACTTTGCTTTATATATGCTGTGGTTTGACCACTCTGCAGTAGTTCCAGGACCAGGAAATGCAGATGTCTACACTTGGTATTTGCCCAAACTACTATATTAGACAATATTTCATATGTAAAAACTTTATTAGTTTTTATGAAAAAATAATCTTATGAGCAGAATAACTAGTTTTTCATCAGCGGCTGGAGCACTTGAGTCCATAGCTGTGATATATATATATCAGCCACCCATTTCATATTTTTGACAGTAAAGTAAAATTCTGTCTAAATACACATACATTCTGAAAGCATCCATCAGCAACAAGCACTTCAAATGACATTAATAAAATCAGTGTTGATTCTCTCTTTTTAATTTCCTATATGGTCTGACTGCAATTTATACATTTGAGCAGAAACTGACTTTGAATTGCATGACACCCTGTTATTTTCAAAAAGACATTCACAGAAAAGCAAGCAGTTGCACTGGCATTCTCTGGTTGCTATACCTGAAAACATGGGATAGCAACACGTTAACCAAAGTAAAATTGGACCTTGAACAGATTATTTCAAATATGCGTATTCTACTATATTTTTTACATTAGCAATCGCATGAAATAAACATAATTTTTAAGCTAGTCATTTGCTGAATTCACTCTTGAAAGACCCCAAAAGATTATATATATTAAAACTCTATGAACATATTTACCTTGTCTTTGGAGCATAAATTTTCCAAAGTCCTTTCCATGTATATCACCTTGATAGGTAAAACCCCCTCTTTCAAACCCTGAGGATACCTAAAATATGATAAACCAGAAAAAATATTTCTGAAAAAAGGAAGTAAGAATGTTCATGGTTAGCAATTTGTTTTTCTGACTTAGAGGAGAAATATGGAGTCCAGACTTCCACTTTTATCCTTTAAAATATTAGTAAAATCTCTGCTTATGCAGTATTTATCATTTTAAGTTTGCAACAGTATTAAAGTTTCAAAATAACACATGGGATGACTTTAAAATATCTGATGTATACTGCTGGGTTTTAAAATTCTTCAACTCAGAAATACATAACTGAATTCGTCTATGGATACAAAAGCCTACTGAATTGTCAGATTTTAAATTGTTTTCCATAGAAAGCATTATGAGACACAAAGGAGAACCACAAAGAGTAAAAGAACTTTTTCTTCAAGATTAGATGTAATTTTATTACAGTGAACTATTTCCCACACCAAAAATGAACAGTGTTTCTAAACATAAAAATCTCACTTTCATGTAAGAAAACAAAGCAAAACCATGGCAAATTATGTTGATCGCTCCACCTTCCTCTTACTAAACTAAACATTCTAATGGGAGTGTGAATGATAGAAGCTTGCATACATATTTTTGAAAAGAAAAATAAAATGATCTCTACACTGACATCTACAGTGCTGTGTTCCATGCTAGAACATATAAATATAAAAATTTGGATAAAGAGTTAGGAAGGAAATCACAAGTTACTTAAAATTCAGCAAGCTTTACCCACAGCAGTCCAGTTACTTACATAACCATCTAGTGCCCAGTTGTCATTTTCAAACTTGCTTACAAAAATTTCACTAGGTCCTTTAATGTGGAAAACTTGCAAGAGCAAATGGGCTTCTTCTTTCTTGTAAACACCTAGTAACATAAAGGAGGTAACACGTCTTTTAAACATTTTTTCTCAACCAGTTCATTCAAATATTCTTTCAAAGCAAAGTATATTGATTTAGAATTAAAATATTTTGCAGAAAACATTTTGTAATAACAGAACTTTATAACCTGGACCACCAGATTTCAGGTGCCGTAATAGCAGGATCTTATTTTACTGATCTTTTGCCCACATTGTATTTGATAATAGGATGCAAAGACAGTTTTGTAAGGTTTAATTTTACACAGAAATGTGCAAGAATATTTTCTTTTTTGTACAGTATTTCAATAATTCTGAATGCAGATAGAATTTCCTTGAACAGGAAAAATTTGGATTTTACTCACATAACAATATATTGCTATAGTAAATATCAATAGTGCAGTGAATTAAAATTTGCCATTTGTTATTTGGCATCCAACTCCTGAAATTCTCTCTGAACTCTTGGTCTTAAAAGGTACTGACACCTGATAATGTTCTTTCCAAATGTAACTGATCAGAGACTAAATTATAAGTTCACAGATTTGAAGAAAGGAATGCACAATGTTGATGAAGTTATGCATAAATTCCTAATTATTTTTTAAGTTATCTGATTTAACGAAGTTAATAATCTGTGCCTATTTTATGTTATGACATTATCAAGACCATATTGTTCTCAAGCAGATCTTAATCACTATTTTATAATGGAGCTTTCCAATGGTACAGTCCTTAAAATGCTTATAAACTCTTTGTCTGCTTCTTTAATATTACTTGTGAGTTCAACACATCAATACTATCTAACAGTCTGAGATGAAAAAAACTACTTAATATGTATTTGAAGTGTAAGTGGAAAAAAAAATATACGGGTGACCACATATAAATTGACTGAATTTTGTGCAGACCATTACATTAGGTTCTTTCTTTTTACAAAATAAGAAGAAAAACATTTTAGTGAAAACATGAAGTTTTTGTTTTGTGTTTGGCCGAAAATGCAACAAAACTGATCAGAAAAAGAAAAAAAAAATCCCGAACCAGCTGTTTTAACATCAAATTCTGAACCTACCTGACAGCTTGATCTGTATGTTGGATGCCTCAGTGAATGTGGCATTCACTTTGCTGCTTGTAGTATTGAACCAATCAACGGTCAGAGTAGCAGGCTGTCTTTTTCCTAAATATTCATAAAATCCTTTCCACAGTGAATTTATAAAAAACACATCTGAGGGAACTAAATAAAAGTGAGCAAAAAAGAAACAAAGAAAGGAGTTAATTACAACCAAGTAGCAATCTTTCAAGCCACACTTAGGTTATTTTTTTCTGTTACATCATCAGTTCACTGTTCTAAGTATTACAGTAAAAATTTTACAGCAGTAAAGACAATATATTTGAACTAAATGATCGTAAGGTCCTTTCCAACCCTAACTATTCTATGATTTTATGATTCTGCGATAATGACCTTTTCACACAATTGCCCACTGTATACTACACCTGTCCATTACCATACATGTTCTTAAATAACATCACACTTCATAGCTTGTGTGCTTCAGTGAAAGTTCTCAGGACTATGAAAAATAACGAATGGGCTCTTCCCCTCAAGCCCTGTAGCTTTAAGGCATGATGAAAAAAAGGAGAATAATTTTCTGAAGTCAGGGAGACTGGAAGGAGACACTGTCTTAGGCCATATCTTTTGTTTCATGAATCTATTAAACAGTATGTGTGATTTTCAACTGAGTATCAAATGAATATTCAATTGAATTCACCGGATTCCAGACACAGTTTAGCTCAAGTTTCTTGTTAGTAATTTTTAGAGTCCACATCTTTTTGTTGTACACTATGACCACACCTGTGAACAGTGAAGTTGCCAGAACAGGGAACAGTTTTGATTTAAAATAAAGGTTTGCTTCTCTGAAACTGCAGTTTGAATAATCTGAAGTGAAACCCCCTAAAATGAAGTATGAATTACAGGAAAAGATATAGGTATTTGAGTCATACATTTGATGCTATTTCTATTTTTCCTTCATAGAAAAATAAAATTATTTAGAGGTCATTAAATGTTGTACTTTAAATATTTATCTAAATCGGCAACAGAGTAGAAAAAAGTTTCTCATTCAACAGTATTTGCAATATTAACATTAATTAAAAAGAAAACACAAAAGAGAAAACATCATAAATATGTTGTCTCTACCATAACTGGATTCCAAGTGAGTGGAGACCCAATATGTGGCTTTGACTATGACAGCTTTAAAGAATCCTAAGTGCTTCTTTTCCAAAGGAAAACTCAGTGTGGGACTGGGAATTTACACAAGGTAACCTCAATTTAATATTAAAAATCTAAGGCATTAAGTTTCAACTGGTATCTCACAGTCCTTAGAATTCATATATTTTCTGCAAATACAAGAATTCTGTAAAGGCTCTTTCAGACTCTTTTTCCTATAAATTTCCTCATTGCTTTGCTACAATAGTGACATAGTAAATTTGAAACCTGCATCTTAAAAATATATTAAAATTATTTTTATTTGTCTTTGCTTTTAATTAAAACTGTGTGTCTGAAGTTGTTCTCATGAAGGTGAACATCTAGTATTACTGGAACGAACCTGACAGGTACTATGTAAGACTTTTCTAAAGGAGCAAAGACCATACTTCTTTTGTCACATTCAACATCTTCACTATCTAGTTTCTCTATCTGCTGTAACCATCAATAATAGTACCATTTGCAAATTATATATATAATTTTCAAAATAGTACCATTGACTCAATATTTACAGAATTTGCACTTGCTGCAGATGGACAGAAGCAGTAGGGAAAGAAAATATATTTCTGCTTGTAAAAGGTTAAAATACAACTGCTGCAGTCTCATGGATGCTGCTGAGGAACTGGAGTCTGACTCATTTCTGCTGAGCCCTTGCAATATCCCTGCCTTTCCCACCCCTGTGGGCGAATGAAGAATGAGAAAAAAGAACTGAGTATTATCGTACTAATTCTGCACCAACCGTGGATTCTCTTCAGAACACTGCAAATGGGGAAATCAACAGCTGCTCACTAGAACAGCTTCCTAACTATTTTTACAAAGACTATATATACAAAGAAGTGAGAGCCGTGGCAGCCAAACACAATATTGTAGTTCTTAAACTTCACATTGGTATTGTAAGAATTCTTTAGCTGCAACTTATACTCAATTATAATTTACAGTAAAAATGATAGTTACTATTACTTATGAAAACATTAACTTGGGGGGAAAAAAAAGTGCGACTTAATAAGCAGAATTTGTATTCAGATATCCACAGAAATATGGATCTTTTCTGCTACAAATCTCTACTTTAGCAATATTAGCTTCATGTCATCTAAAATACAGATAGCAGCATTCTGGAATTCTACCAGAAGCCAAGGAAAGACATAGTGTTTTACACTAAAGAGAATTCACATTTTTAAAATACATTAATAATAGTGCAAACTTAAAACTTTTCCTTGTTAATGACAGTCATCTGTTACACAGTTTCAGTTCTTTGCTTACAATTATTAGCATTCTCAATCATAACATTGTTTTTCTTAAAAGTATCTCTCAAACAGTACTTACTTACTTATCAAAAGTAGTTATAAGGGACACGATGTGATGTGAATTGATACTGATGCTCTGCATAGTGAATATATTTGGAGACTTGGTCTGTATTTTAATTTGGCATTGAAACTTCAAAATCTGTGTGATAGCAGATTAATGTGCACCTTAGGTGTTCAGTGAGGTGAATCTTCCAGTAAATGAAGACTGTATATTAATTATAATGAATGCATATTATAACCTGCTTTATTGTGAGTCTGCAGAATAAATGCATTTGAGAAGAACTCTCATTAATAAACTCACCAGTAAGGTTAATTATTAGCAGAAATACCTTTTTATCCCATCTACTTTACAGAGTCCTTCTGTGAACTGCCTTGACTGCGAACTATTAATCTTATTTTCCCTGCAGCTTGTTAAAATTCAGAATATAGAATTGCAAGCTCATGTATTTGGTGAAAGCTCTGCTTATTGTTAAATAAGATAGTAAAAAAAAAAAAATTAGGCCTTTCATTTTCTGAAAATTATTGAGCCTAAAAAGAACTACATCAAGGATTTCACTGATGTATTTTTCTATTTTGACACTGGCAAGAGGAAAAAGTTAACTGCACACAAATTAGGAAACCCTACCTTTGAGTACCTTGAGAGTTTCCACGAAATTAAGGCCATTACAATTTTGAAACCTGTTTGGTTTTCTTGTTGATTGGTTTTGTGATTTTTTTTGTTTTGTTTTGGTTTGTTGTTGCTGTTGCTGGTTGTGGGGTTTTTTTTGTTTGGTTTTTTTTTTTGGTTTCTTACAAGACTTGCAAGGTAAAGGGGAGAACTTTAATTAAACCAAATCCACATAATTACAATCTAAGCTCATTATAAGGCTCTCCATTACAGCAATCTCTGATATAAAACTACATCAAGTCTGGGTTTTGTGTATATATGCTTTATCTTTTTTGCTTGACAGCTTTTTTTGTGACATTCACAAAATTGTTACTGTAGAAATTAAAAAAAATGCTGTTTGGGAAAGAATTTTATAGAATACGTTTTACATGGCTTCTGCTATTATGAAAGACCTCAATATTTATAGTCTTTTGAAATGAGTAATAATTATTTAAGTTAAATATTGAAAATAGTTTTATTATCCATAACAATCTAGGGTGCAAATCAATTGAATTTATTTAGTTCTAAAACTTTTCTTGTATACAAACCTGGAGTTTTAGTTATTGTTTCATTAACTTCTCTCACTCCTTTACCTACAAGTAAAAAGACAAATTATCACTTTCATGAATATATTCGTTGTTTGTGCTTTTTTTCTTTTTTAAAATAGAGTGTTAAAATAATGCCTGATGGATGCAATCATCTCTTATCCAATAGAGTCATATTTAAAACAGAAATACCTAGTCCTGAATACTTTACACGTTTCAAACCTATAGACTTACAGAAAACTAGCAGAAAATAATTTAGGTAAACAACATTTTTACTGTGGAAAGTTGCCTGGCTAGTAAAGTATCTTATGCGTTTAGGCCTAAATTTTTTATATCAGTCCCAGTGCTATAAAAGAGAGCCTTATAGAGGGCAGAAATACTATAATTATGAATAATAACATATTAAATATAGTGAATATTGTGTTAATAAAAATTGATGCATTTACGACACAAACCAGCAAGTGCCAGGTTGCTGGATTAAGATAACAGGATCAGACATCATGGGAAAGGATCACAAATGGTGTCACTTGTTATATTTCTGGTACACTCAGCAGTTATGTCCACTGACCTAAGATTAAGCTCTGGCCTAATATTATCAGCCACTTTAAAAAGTGTAGTGTCCTCAAGGAATAACTGGTCTTGCGTGTTTTGTTTTTTTTCTGAAAATTCACTCACTAGGCTGATCAAGTGCTACACAAAAAAAATGTGGGGCACTCAAGGAGGATTATGCCTAAAGACTATAAGACAATTTAAAACAAATAAACAAAAAAACTCAACAAAAAAGAAGAATTCTTGCTTATACAAATATTCTGTATTTATCTTTTTTTTTAAAAAAAAGGGAATTTAAAAAACATAAGATTGTTTTTCTTTATCTATTAATTATATATAGTACTCATGAAAAATCACCCTTTAAGGAATTAGTTTTATGTGTAGATCATTTAGCCTGACAATGTTGAAACAAAGAAGTCTACTCATACATTAATGAAAACTAAAATATTCTTCAAACATCAAATCTATTGAGCATTCTTTGACATCTCAGAATTCAAAATCATGTTGCAAAATATTTCCCATGGTATCTGACTATTTTTGCTTTTTTCATATTTTAAATATTTTTTTTCTTAATCAGGAGCTTACAGCCATGTTTATTTGCATGTGAAGAGCAAATTTAGGCTCATAACTATGTACTTAGAGCTAGTCTAGTAAAATTATATGAAATTTACATGGATGTAGCTAAAAGTGGAATCATTCTTTAATTTTATTGTTCATTTTTATTTTAGAAGCTTTTCTTAGACAAAAAGCCTACTTGAATGAATCTGAATTCATACATTACACACTGAATACACTGAAATACTCTTTAGGACAGTGACAAAAACACAATTAAAAGTAGTACTTTATATTGTTTAGGTTTTGTTTGCAGTTGTTAGGTGTAAACTGATGTATGCATGACTATACACTTCCACACACATATTGCCATGTTTTCCTCCATGAGTTCTAGATGCTACGCTCACTTAGATTTCTTTACTGTTTCTTTCATCAAGTATAAACTGTTGTGTCATATGCTTCTTTAAACAGTAAGCGGAAAAAATTAATCCTACTACATAAAAATATCTGGGAAAATTTAATCAAAGAAAATTGGGCCCAACAAATCACTAGAATATTTACTTACTTTTACAAATAGGTGATTTTCCTGTCCATTTCATATCTGGTTTACATGTCCGATGCTCTGATCCACCAGCAAGAAAAAATCCTGGCTGACAAGTATACACCAAAGTATACCCTAAAGTAGGAAGATCTATTGCTTTCACATCTACGTGTGCTGGTGTCTCTGGCTGCCTGCAAGCATGAGCTGCAAAGGGTTTTTTAGAGATAGAAAAAATAGTGGTAAACAGTTTTTATAGGATTTTAGAGCATATAATTTGAAAAAAAATGCATTTCAACTTACTTCCTTTCATTATATGAGCTTGGTACACCTTTTAGAAATGTTAAGTAGCTATTACTTTTAAATTAACACTCAATGTATAGTGTTATTACTGTGGGAAGATGGAAATGGTACTATCATACATTCTTAATACACCAAAATTAAATGTGATGGTAAACAGAAAAGTATCAAAATGAAGGTAAGCACATGCCACTACTGTACATAGTGCAATGATTGGTTTGGTGAATTACAGTCACAGCTTCAAGCATCACTTCCACTCAATGTTTTGAAAATTATGGAGTGGCTATTATGCTAAATAAATTCATTGTACATTATTACTGAAAGAAACGTTACGTAGGAAGGCTTCGTCATAGTACATTGTAACAGATATAGTTGCTTTGTATGCTTTTTTCTCTATGCTCCATGATGTCCATTTATAACAACCCAAAGATAATTTGAAACAGGGTAAAAATCTAAGGTCATTCTAATTAATTACTTTTAGCTTAGATAAGTGTATTTTAATGCAATAGTTATTTGATGTCTTCCAACACATACAGAGCTGTAAATGCACTAATCATTTGCACACCCATGTATATCCCCCAAACCCTGTATTTAGTTAATTCTACTTTATGATTCACAAAATACTAGCTAACAAAATAGCCCCATGCATATTTCAGGATACTGCTTGTTGTATATTACTCCAACACACACAAAAAGACCTAGATTAATTTAAAGCAGCTAATGCAGTGGGTTAATAAGGACAGACATTTTTGAGTAAAACTGATATAATTAATTGTGAACTTCATGAATAAAAATCTGAAAAATTTTACTTTAATATCTCAAATACACCTTTAGTCTTAGAATAGGAAACAAAAACATTTAAAAATACTGTTTTAAATAAAGTTTAGTTTTCTGTAGCATATAATTTATTATGAATTTCCACATACATCACTTTGTAACTTTTTCAAAATTGCAGTGTTCTTACTAATTAGATAAGAAACCAGACTTACGAATGCATTCAGACTGTATGCCACTCCATGTTAAGTTAGCTAGACAAGAACGGGTGGTAGATCCCTGAATATGATAACCTTTTCTGCATCTGAAAAAGACTGTGCTCCCAACCTAAGGATCAAAACAGAATATCAGAAGATATCATGTGCAGTTAGCTATCAAGACAGTGGAAAGCTACTAGATATTTTTTTTAATAAAAATGTCCCCTTTTTACAGTTTCTGGAGTTTAACTTTTTTTCTTTTTTTTTTGGTGATGAAAAGTTTGAGCAATTGCTCTTTTGTAACATTATTTTAAAAGAGTAAGTTGAAAAATATTAACAAGGCTGTGCACATGGAAAAGGGCTCTTCAGACACTTCAGCTTAATTGTTTACCAGTGTGAGAGAAGCAAACTAAGTGACTCAGATGTCTCTCTCTATTGCACATCACTACATACATGTCAATAGAACTTGTCCATAAAGTCTGTTTCAAAGGCTTCTCATTGTGCGTCTCAACTAAATATGGGTTTTAAGAAGAAGAAAAACTATGAAGAACTGTTCCATCTATAAATTAATTTGCTAGAGAAAACTCCAGACTTACAGTGCATTTGTTACTATAAACTTTTCAAAGTTTTTCTTGAAATGTTCAGCTAGCAGAGTGATGTTATGGAAGGCCTTCCCATGTTCAACTGTGATACCTATCTAAGAATAAAATGTAATGTAACTGAGAAAACTCTTTTTAGACTTTCACTGAAAATAAAAAAGCATGAAAACCGGATAGAAAATTGCATGAGATGAAGATTGTTCATAATGGAATAGAAAGAGAGGTTGCATGGCAAGTCCTAGTAAAATGGACTTATTGACAGTATTGACAAAAGTAACCAGAATACAACTACATATTTAAGCATGCAGGGCTGACCAGTAAAGCATTGCTTTTGATTTGGACCAAACATCTTAGCAATAAATATGATTAGATGAAATAATAATAAAATTACAAAAATAGTATTATTTGAAATACAACTTATTAATAAAGTAATATCACATGGAAAAATGCAAGTAAGTTGCAAATGATTAATGCATTTTAGTAGAATAGCTTGCACATATATAAATGCAGATAGCACTACACTCCAAATGCCATAGAAAGACTTCCATGGACATTAAAACCAGGCAGCTATCTTCAAAAGTGGCTACCCATTAAGCATATTTTCAGTTACATAAAAACAGGTTATCATGATAGATTTTCAGTAAATGCAACACCAGTTCTTCTTGAAGTAGCTTGGGAAATTCACTGGTATTTTTAAAGGTCATATTACTGAGACGGCTCTGTAGACTTATCTCTTTGTAACTTTTAAAAAATATATTAATCTCTCTATCTTGCCAAGGACACACAGTGTGTCTGTAGTAGAGATGAGCACAAAGTGTAGCTGGTCTTGACTCTAAGTCATCTTGCTTCTTGTGAAATTGCCAATTCTTGCATTAGTAAGTAATATGAGCTGCAAATCTTTACTTACTGATCCAAAAGATAAGAAAAAAATAATGTCTAGGTTCAAGGTACTTACTGAGTTATATTTCTCATTTTACAGGTACAAGTAAAAATAAAAGCAGTGCACTCTTTGTATAATACTTGAAAGTAAAACATTGAAGCCATTTGTAACGGTCACAGCCCAGTGAAGCATAAAAGGCACAAAATTAATGGGGCAAGACAGGATGCTGGTAGATAGGGAAAAAACCCTTCAAAGGCTGGCTGCCTGTCATCACACCTTTCTGTAATGAGAGAAGACTTAAAAGCTGATTTATAGAAGCTTGGCTAGGTCATAAAAACAGGAAGACCCACTAATCACATAAGGCAAAAAATCCCCCAAACCTACTTCAGTAGTGATTGGAGAGATGACTACATCCTGTTGTACCAGAGAGTATTATGAAAGTGAAAGCACGTAGCTGAGAAAGACTAAATACAGAAGAGATGAAGATATACTACTGCCTTTAGAGGTGAATGAGAAAATTAGCCTTTATGTTCAAGACACTAGTACAGTGAATTTGCCAATACATTTCTGGGATCAAAGAAAACTTGTGGGGCAGACAGAAGAGCCAAAGAATTAATAAAAAACTCCAACAAATCCCTATTCAAATTAGGTGCAAAGATTGGAGTTGGTTTTGAAGTGATGATGGGGACAGGTATAGGGTGAAGATGAGACAACAGACAGAAAGGCAACTGTACCTATTACTAGAAAAAGGATCACCTCTAAGGATGACGCCACAAAATGTGGTGAGGGAAGAAGTGCCTTAGCATCTGCAAGCCAGGCAGGAGCAGAAGATCAAAGCTGACAGCTACAGCAATGACAGACAGCACAACTACAGGCGAGGGAGGGTACCAATAACCAGAGGAGCTTACATAAAGGACTTTTTGAAAACCAGTTCTACTAACTTAATCATAATACTGTGCTGCCTTAGGTTTAGAAATGAGCAGGAAACCCAAACAGAAAATATTTTTTAATCCAATCACAAATATTTCTACCTAAAGAATCTATCCACATAAGGTTAATTAATCTATATAATGACTGTGGATTGGTCATTGTTGCATCTACTTTTATTTCCTGTCACTGTTCTGTCACTTGATAAGCTAATACTACATGAGGAATTTGGAAACTATAGAAAGGGCATTCATCACAGACAACCTGGACCTAACACATAGAATAATTTTATTTTCTCTGACTGAATAAAATGTAACATGAATTGCTAATTTAGTAAAGCCATTTGCTGAATTTTTTGTCAAGGACTACATGGCCTTTGGATCAGTCAGATCTTTGGTTGTTAGGTATTTACTGACTATTCATCAATGTATGAAAGAATTAAGATTATAAAATGAAGTAATTATATCATGTCATATCATATTAGGTATTCAATTTATAAATAGCTCTCCCTGCTTAAGTCTCCTGAAGAAGTGAACACATGATATATTGCAAGGTTGAAAGTTCTTTCTTTAAACTGCATAGTTAAAAAAAACAACCTGGAATGAAGCATGAGTTTTTATTAAAAAGGAATGGAAATTTCCTAGGTTTACATCAGACATTTAAGCCTACAGATAATATATTTGGAATTGTTAAATGCATCTTCATTTTAGAAAGCTAATAAATAAAAGAAAGAATTACCTCATAACCTCTGGAACTGTTCTGTATTCCAAAATGCGGAGTACCTGGGTCTGAACACGTATTGTGAGCTGGATCTAATGTAAAATGTGAAACACAACAGATGTTATTATGGTATGGAAAGAACAAAACTTTTGGCAAAGATTAAGTCATTTCATCAACTCCTAGTGATGACAAGAACTGAATTTTTAATGGAATATGTTGCATTTCCAATTAAATTACCAAGATGGGTCACAGGACTTTGTTTCAGTATACTGCCATTTTTTTAAGGTATTTTTGCAAGTATTTTTGGCAGTGTAGCCTTTAGAGTTAGGACTGCATTAATTTTTGCTGAGCTTATATTTTTAAACCCTTTTGAATATATAGTATATCCCACTATTCACAATGCAGATTGAACATATAGGGAAATAGTATTCTCCTTTCCAAAGACAGGTTTAACGATTAAGTTAGATTTCTAAAAAAAAAAATGAACCACCCTCAAAATCCAAACCCAACCTGCTATCTTGTAGCAAGTAAAATACTTGAATTTTTGATTACTCTTTTTTCTGTGTCATCAAAAAAAAAAAGTTTCAAATGGCTTACTACCTCAGTTGGTGCTTCAGAGTGAAAAGACAGTCAGACCCACTACTAAAAAGGTACCCCAACAGAATATAACTGATTATCTGACAATTCATTTCATAAGTGCAATTTAAGGCAGCCTGAAACTAATTTTGATCCAGCAATGTCCATAGTCTGATGGTGTATTCACTTTGGGGTTGCTCAGTCATATAAGCCAGGTAGACAGCACTCTGTCTACCAATGGATCTTTCTATTCCATGTGATTCCCTTTTGGAAACGAAGTCTGCATTGTGCTCACACTGCATTATGAAGAATGTGACTATGGCCCTATTATATTTAAGCTGTAACCATTCTTAGTTTTCTGTAGATGAAAAATTAAACATCACATACAATAGTGCAATATGTCATTTCACTCTTTGACAACTTCTATTTTCAATGTTGACCATCAATACAGCATAATAATTCAACTGAACCAAACTATGCACCAAAGTCTTCAAAAGATAGGTGGTTGTTGACCTTACATGCTAAAAATGAAAACTAAGCACACTCCTGAACTTCAACTGCTTTTACAGTTCAAGAACATTTTACAAATTATCATCAGCTGGAATGCCATTGCTAAGAAAAGACACATGAAGCTTTTCAAGATATGTCTCATCTGAAGAAACAGTGGGGGAAAAATAAAAAAGGAAACATTTATAAAGTGTTTTAAGGAAATCCTCATTATCCAGAAATAGAAAAGCTTGCCATCGTCTGATCATACGATACTTCAAGGCATAGTTATAGATATTGTTCACTGATCTTAATTTTCAAATTTCTTTACAATAGTGCCTGTAAATATTTTAGATGGTCTAATATTTTTCTTTTAGGATAATACAAAAATATACCATAAAAGAAAAACATGTCTTCAATGCAGTATTTTCTGCGTATTTCTATAGTATGCTATATAAAATGTAAATCATAAAAGTCATTATGATATTTTCAAATTTGATTCTTCACAACAGACCTGAGATTCAGCTTTTGTAAACCTTCTTGCTTCTGTTACAAAACAGAGTTGTAAAGATGGATTGCCAAGTTTATAAAAACTATGGGCAGAAGGAGTTTTGAATTCATTATCAAAGAATTGAGTGTTAATGTCTTAAATTACAAATATAGGCTGCTTCAAATAATCATGCTTCCTACCTTTTCTCAGTGTGCCCACCCCAGCTCTTCCACAAAGCCAGTATCTCAGCCACAGCAAAATATACAAATGGGCCACAACCCAGATCTAAATGTGTTTGTTTAGAAATATCAAAGACAATTTTTCTATTATAACACCAAAATCATTATCTCTAGCAAGTCACCTCAAGTCAAAGCAAATGCTGATGTCAGTGGAAGTTACAAGTGTCCAGCATTTCTCCCTGTTAGTCTGCTTACGCAACATGCTAAAAGCATATCAGCTGCACATCAGTCAATGAGAAACTGATAGTACTTAGCAGTTTATCAGAATTTTGAAAGATCAGACTCTGCATGCTTCATTTTTCTGAGCTTTTAAAAACCACTTTCACAAACTCCAAAACTTTTTTATTTAGGATTGGTTCTGACAAATGCCTGTAACTCTTCAGTGGCAGAACCTAGTCTTTAATCCAAAGTCTTTTGTGCATCCAAAATATTCTTAAAATACATGGAACAAACTTATGTGCTTGCATTTATTGCCATTTCGCATTCCCAGCAGACAAGCAATAATGTAAATTTACGAATTACTTCATATGTGACTGTGTTTATCATAAAATTTTTATACTCAAAATATAACATTATTTATCTAGTTCTTTTTATATTACATAGACATTTTCTATATTTGGAAAGCTAACTGCTACATTTATGCTACTGTAATACTTTATCAAGAATATTCTCAGTAGAAACAGCAAAAGTAGTGCTGGTTATTACCAATGCATGTCGGCTGAATTCCACTCCAGGTACCATCTGCTTGACAGAATCTTCTTGAAGAGCCTATTAGAATAAAAGGGGATCTGCACTGAAAGCTAACTTCAGATCTGTAGGTGAAACTTCTTCCATTGAGATGTCCTTCTGCTGGAGTACCAGGATCACCACAAAACACAGCTGATAAATAAAAAAGGGGGGGAAAATGTTATTAAAAAATGCACATGCTTCAACTGAAGTATTGTTTTATGTGCAAGTCAGGCATAGTGACAAGTGCAAATGCTATGTTCATTTACCTGTGCAGGATTGTAGCTGTAGCTCAGATAAATTATTGACAGCAATTTAAAATTAACTGATACTGTTATTATGAACACAAAACTTAACCTGGAAAAACAGACCTTTTAATTGAGACACTTAAATGCTGATTAGATTTGGATGACAAAGTAATTTTAAATCAGACAATGCTATATTGTAATGCTTCAAAGTGTATCCAGTTCTCACGTTGGTCACCCTGAGATGAGTAGGCTGGAAATTTTTGCTCTAATTAAGTGAAAGGAAAAATGTTTGTCAGAGTCCTGACAAGATTTCAAGCACTGAAAGAGGTGAGTTGGCAGATTTAGAAGAAGCTGAAATACAAATACAAACAAGATATGAGGGTATGTAGTCGCCTTCAGATAAGAAAGAAGATCAAGGCTATGAGCTTAAGTGTTAGGATCCTTTTTTTCGCCTGTTAGTGGAAATGGGAACAGGGAAGAAAGAAAAAGTGTAAGGGAAATATTTAATCATGCTCACCACAAGTCAAATTCAGAACATTCATAAAGATTATCAGTAAAGCAAATGGTGATGGGTCCAATTGGGCAATAAGGGATGGAGGAGACTTTGGGGAAAGGAAGAAGACCATAACCTTAAATGGGCACAGTCACTCAATTTCATAACAATGTCAACAACATAATAATAACATATGTTTTTTAGAAAAAGCAGGGAGAACCCTGCAGCAATCCATGTATTACCTGATCTAGCTGCGTCCTTTTTATACTTTGAGAAACTTACTATAGCCTGAGGCAACTGATTGTAGCCTTGGTGAAGCCCAACACAACTGTATCCTGAAAACTTACGCAAACATTGTGGGATGTCTCCCCGCCAAACTCCTCGACCCTCACAGGAGAGAATTGCTGTGTTAGATAGCTGATAGCCTTCTGCACAGCTGTAACTCACACTGGCACCCCATCGATAATCAGATCCTTCCACTTTCCCATAGAGTACTGGTGGAGGGGGGCCACAGGTAATAGCTATGTCATAAAAAAGAGAAGTTACAATTTCAAGACTTTATAGGGTCTAGGAGAATGCAATATAATATCTACTCATACTTTTAAAACTAAAAAAATAAAAATATTTCATATGTTCAGTTCCAACAAAGCATTCCTGTGCTGACAAAGCAGCCTGTAATAGACAGAAAATCAATTTAATACAAAAATACAACCTCTAAGTTCAGGAAGACCATGAGCTCTAGGTTGCTGGAAGCCAGAAGAGTATATAGCTTACCTAGCTCTGAATCTCTTCACTACATATTCATAACTGATTATTTTTGGCAACAGGCTACTGAGCTAAGCAAATTTTTTTCATTAAATATGATTTCTTTAAATAAATATGTTTCTATGATTCTACAATTCTAAACATTTGGATTTTATTTTGAACTAATTTTGCAGCACTTTTTAAAGTCCTTAATATGGCTTTTTTAAATTCACCTGCTCATTTTCTAAGGTTTTCAGCACACAATAGACACTGACTTTTTTGGCAGTTAGTGGCTATGACTCTTTAAAAATATTTGATGTTTTCCAGCTTCTGAAAGAGTGCTCAGAATGATGAAAACTGGAATGACCAAGTTTATATTTATACATCAATTCTTTCAACAAAAATCACAACCATAAAATCACTCAGACATTTATTTTTACAATAGAAAATGTCGTCAAATACAGATGCCAAAATTTAATTAGTAGGCTAGACTTAGACATCACTTAGAGCAGTGCTAGATATGTTGGCAGTCTAGGCCATTTACAAGCAGAAGACACCCTAGGCTGTTGAATTTACTCCCTTAGCTGCTGTAGTAGTGCTAATAATTTTCACCAGGCTACCTTATGTTCCTTTCAGCCTCATTCCCCCTACGACCTCTATGTTGACACTTCTAATTAGCTATTTGTGAAGCATCTTTTTGGCTATTTATTATGACTGCACTACTGCAACAAGGGAATCTTTTACAGAAATTCTGGCTTCTATAGGTTCCCTTTACAGAATTTTGGCCATCTAATCCAAGATAAAAGGTCCCCCAAAAGAAAATGGGTACTTCATTCCTAGTGTTTTAAACTGAGCATTCTGATAATCTTCATTTAAGACTGATTTCATTCTATTAGTCATTACTGTTGCTATTCTAACTAGTATTATAGTACAGCATATGTGCAAAATAAATACAAATTTTACAGAAATACTTATATAAATGTTTTAGTACATTTGCATATAAATTGTCCCAGAGAGTATTTCGACAAATTTTTCATAAATGAAGACGCTGATTAGTGAATTTCACATATATACTATACATGTACTTATATACATATATACAAAGCTATAAAAATACAAAACAGTATTTATAAACCAATTAAGTTCAAATGCACACCTTTGCAAATTGGTTTACTCTGGTTCCAAGTGCTATCTTTTATACAACGCATAGTAGATGAACTGGCAGGCTCCATCAAGTATCCTGGATTGCACTGATAGCTGACTGTCTTATTAAAGGTAAAATCATTTCCAAACTGAATTCCATTTGCTAATCCACCTGGATCTCCACAGCTGATCACTAGTGAGGAAAAGAAAAAAAGGTAGAATTTTTTCAATAAACATGGAATGAAACACTGAACTATGTACAGCTAATGTCCTTTTTTGTTGTGCACGAAAGAAAAATTTTGATGTTTCTCACAAAATTAAACCCATAATCTTTAATTCTTAGCTAAAAATGAGTATTTCTGAGGCATTGCGATAGTGTAGGTCAAATATTATGTTTTTTAAATACAGTATCTTAAGCTGGCATGGTCTACTGCAGACTGCTATGTTAGTGGTAGTTCTGACAGGAATTTTTCTTCCTCCATAGTGGGATCTGTCACCTTATGCTTAATGTTGATGGCGCAATGTGATTCCAGGTTGAAGGAAACTCTAGAGGAACACCTATTTGTGAAATAATGTTATACTTCAATGTTGATATTCATGAGGTAAATAAATACAAAAAGTTGGATACCTATGTATCCACCTTAAAAAAAGTTCTGGAAATTTCTAGTATTTTTTAAAAGGGCATGTACTTCTAGATATACGAAATATTCATATATTTCAAAAGAGATGAATGAGGAAGAAATGTGTTATTTTATCTAACAAAATAATAATTTTCAGTAGAAAGGCTGGATGACTTACTACCTTAAAGCTTTAGAGGTAGAAAGTGTATTTCTGACCTGTGCAGTCTGGAGCAGTGCCAGTCCATGTTCCATTAGCAGTACAATGTCTAGTAGTTAACCCTGAAGTTTTGTAACCTTCCCAGCAGGCATAAATAACTGAGCTGGAGAATAATATTCCATCCGTGTAGACTATCATACCATTAGCTGGGGTGCCAGGGTTCCCACAAGACACAGCTGTGAAGGAAAGGGTAGAAAACATCAGCATTTTCATGATAGCTGACTAACTGAAAGAAAAAAGAAAAAAAAGAAAAAGTAGGTCAATAGCCCATCTTTTAAAAAAAAATACAGCAAGCTTAGTGAGAAAAAGTTTAATACTGTATTCTTGAATCAGTACCTTTTTTCTATTTGTTAATATGATCACTTTACTTGCATTTGTTTTGTTTTGTTTCTTCTTTTGCTAATTCAAATAGTTTACACTGGTTGTTCCATTCCACACAATACAGTCAATGGAGAGAAAAAATTCAGGACTTTCTGACAGACATGCTTCTGCCTGTCTTTGGGCATGTTTTTCTGTTTTATTCCTGTCTTCCAGTATCTTTTCTTTCAATTGTAAAAATGCATAAATAGTAAACTATGATCTTCCTGATGATTTCTTTTTTTTAACCAAGAAAAGTACATACATCCTGTATTGGCCTCCGTATCTTTTCAGCATCTGTGGCTATACATTAAGACAATGACTACGTTTCAGCCTTTTACACCCAAGATTTGACAGTTGTACACTTTACTTTGACTACATGTTGCTCTTCTGGGAGGGTTTAGTAGTTTGGCTTTTTTTCCAATGGACCAGCCAATCATGAGAAGTTTTTGTTTGTTTGTTTTGAATTTTTCTAACAACTTTTCTGTAAAGCATCTGTATTTGATCATGCCAGAAGACAGGTCACTGGCAGAAGTGTCCACTGATGGACAGACTACTCCATAGGAATGAATTAAAATAAAACTATCATGAGGTTAAGAGATTAATATGGTTAATCAGAAGTTATTAAGAAATGTGCATCTAAATCAAACTCTTTCCTTCAGTCTTCCATGGAGTATGAAGTGGGTTTTAAGACTGGAAGGATGTACTTCAAGTCTTTCACACAGCTTTCAAGAGCTGGCAACTCCTTTCTACTCTTCTCACAGCACAAGTACAGTCTCCTGTGAAGTGAAACGATTTGTCTAATACAATGATATGAACAAATATAAGTATGATTAAACTTAATGGCTTGGAATATCGTGGTGGATTGGTCTTGGCTAACAACCAAATGCCTATCCAGCCAGTCATTCACTGCCCCCTTCTCAGCAGGAAGGATGCCAAATCTCATGGGTTGAGATTAAGACGGGGAAAACACTTGCTAATTACCACTAAGCGCAAAACAGATTCTACTTGTGGACAATTCCTTTAATTCATTGCTAATTAAATTTGGACAGGGACAAAAAGACAGACATTAAAACAACACCTTCCTCCCCTCTTTCCCAGAGTTAACTTCCTTCTGTCACGTCAGCCTTCTCTACCTGCCCAAGTGCTGTAGAAGGGGCAGAGGATGGGGAGTTACGGTCACTACACAGCAGTTTGTCTCTGCTGCTCCTTCCTCCTTAAAGAACTGGAGGAATTCCAGTTGTCATTATACCCTGAGCAGCAAAAAAAAGAAGCATGGTCAGTGGGTCAAGATTTTCCCCCTCTACACCACTTTTGTGAGACCCCATCTGGAGTACTGCATCCAGCCCTAGGGTCCCCAGCACAAGAAAGGCATAGACCTGTTGAAGTGGGTCCAGAGGAGGGCTACAAAAATGATCAGAGAGCTGGACACCTCTCTGAAGAAAGGCTGACAGAGTTGGGACTGTTCAGCCTGAAGAAGAGAAGGTTCTAGAGAGACCTTATTGTGATCTTTCAGGTTGAGTAGGGCTTTAAGCAACCTTACCTACTGGAAGATGTCCCCACCCATGGCAGAGATGTTGGACTAGATTATCTTTCAAGATCCTTTCCAGCCCAAAACATTCTACGTTGTTATGCTAATATGAATAAACCAAGTTAAAGACCATGTGCAGATACTGGTCAAGATTGAACACTGAGCTGCATTGAGAAAGCTTAGATGCAATGATTTAGAGAATTTATGCTCAGAGAACAAGTCTGCAAATACTTAACATTTGACCAAATGGTAATTTGAGAGTGGCTGACAATCAAATAATCCTTAAACTACTTATAATACTTATTTACCTATTAAATTTCCTCATATTTCCTTAATTCAATTTATTATATCTTCCTAAGTAAATCACAGAATCAAAGAATCACAAAATGGCTGAGATTGGAAAGGACCTCTGGAGGTAACATGGACAAGCATGGCCACCAAGTGCTAGCTGCCCAGAAACATATCCAGATGACTTTTGATTGTCTCCAAGGATGGAGACTCCACGACCTCTCTGGGCAACCTGTGCCAAGTACTCAGTCATCCTCACTGTGAAAAAGTAATTCTTGAATTTGAGACCTCCTGAGTCTATTGCCTCTTGTCCTGTCACTGGGCACCACTGAAAAGAGCCTGTGGTGCCATCTTCTGTGCATCCTGCCTTCAGATATTCATGTATGTTGATAAGATTTCCCCTGAGTCTTGTCTTCCTTAGGCTCAACAGCCTCTTTCAGCCTTTCTTCACAGGACAGATGCTTTAGTTCCTTCTTCATCTTAATGGCCCATTGCTGAATTGTCTCCAGTAAGTCCAAGTCTCTCTAGTGAGACAGCTCTAGTGAGGCAGCAGAAACTGGATGCAGCACTCCAGCTGCTGCCTCACCAGTGCTGAGTAGAGGGGAAGGTTCACTTCCCTCCTAAGGCAGCATAGGATACCATTAACCTTTGTTGCAGCAAGGGCACTTTTCTGAACTTTTTGTTCAGCTTGCTGTCCTCCAGGAATCCCAACTGGATGGCCCCAGCACAATAGTTAGAATGTAATAATGAAGAATGTTACAATGTAATGGTTATAGATTATAGGATTCATTAAAATGAACACAATTTGCCAATTAAAAATCACTCTGAGTATTACTGATATTTGGAGTAATACCTAATTGTCTTTGTTTTAATGGAGTCATATTCACCTTTTATGTGTAAAAATTTCAAATACAGAAGAGAAAAATTAAGTAGTTTGGAACTCGAACTTTCACGGTTGAAAAGGCGTTCTTCACCTAATCTCATGCTTATTTATAGTAAACAGGAAACAATTGAAGGAGAAGAGAAAAATTGAAAGAAAGGTGGGGTTTTTTTGACTTTGTGTTTTGGTTTGTTTTTTTCTTTCAGAAAACACGGTCGAAGCAAAAAGATAAAGAAAGGAAAAACAGCAGCATCGAACACCACTCTTTGCCACTGAGAGCTGCTGTCCTACTAAATGTCTTCATGCAAGGGAAGAAGAAAGGATATTGAAAAACTTCAATTTCCCCCTGAAAATATTGATCCTATGCCTACTGCCATTTTCATACATTTATGGTGATATCTACATTGATAGAAGATTTGTTTGTGCTGAAGAATACTACAAAAGAACAATTATTAGATGAGGATACTGTGTTAAAATTCCTAGGGGAAAAAAGATAATGAACAAAAACATTTTTTCCTAACTTCCATTTTATAATTCAGCATAGCAGACAACATATACTACAGAATCCATCAACTACAAAGTAGCTTTTCAAATACCTTGGAAAACAAGAATTAATTTTAAAAAATCTAAAGTCTTTCATTACTGCTTTCTAATTCTGACAGTGCATAAAAAGTGTAGAAATTATTTATTATTTTTTATCTCATTCTAAAATGTGATTTCTGGAAGCTTTCTCAGTCACATTTTATCTGAAAGAGGTAGCATACAGTATATCTGATAAAAAATAGTCTAACTTACGAGGAGAAATATACATTACTTTATACTTAAGAATACAACATTATTTTATGATCTGTTCATGCACAGGCATTACATAGAAAGAGAAGATGAAAATATTTCATTGTCAAAAGATGGATGACAGCTTTATTTATCACTCCATTTTCATATCTTCAATCAGATGCATTTGTTTATTTTTACATTTAACTTAAGTATGCATTCTCTACTTTCAGGCTCAGTATTCGTTTAAGTAGAATTATTTTCTTACAACCTTCTCTTAAACACATATCCCAAAACTTTAATTTTGGATGTAGGTTTTTAAGCAAGAAATGAACTGCTTGCAAACTTTTTAATATCAAGTTTCTGCAGAGTAATTTGAAAGCATATTTCTGGCATACAACTTCTTTTCAATTAAAGAATAGAATGCCATTAATAAATGTCATTCAGTGATGTCATAAATACCAGTGGTATCAATACCTACCTTCACACACAGGCTGTATACCAGACCAGGAACTGTTAAGCAGGCATGTTCGTTCTGCAGATCCCCTCAACTGATAACCCATTTCACACGAGAAACGAAGCAGGCTTTTTATTTTGAACTCATCCCCTAGTCTAGACCCATGAGCTGGTACTCCTGGATCATCACAATAGCCAGGATTATTTCCTATGAAACACAGCAGAACAAAATCATTGGAAGAGATGCTATGAGCAGATGTAGCGGTATTGAAAATACTCTCTTGCAAATAGTAATATTAACAGCATTGCTTCTGTTACAATTGATCACTTTTCTTCCACTGTGAGGGTGGGAAACCAAAGCCAAAGATAAAAATGACATCTTTTTAACCTTATCTTGGACCTATATAGACCTAAGCATAAAACATGATATAAATAAAATACAAAAGTTGCAAACACAGGAAGAACCTCTGTCATTTATTGGCAGTTCAATGAATTTGTTGTCCTTTTGATGTAACACTTTCTACACTGTACTGTTCAACAGAGATAGATTTCACATTTTCCTGAGGAATCGCCTTGCTCTCAAGATGGTGTCACATCATGTTCAAACATAGGAAATTCAATTCTGCATCAGCAAAAATGTTGTAGTTACATTAGATATATTTTCCCCATCATAGCATATGACTACAGTGATCTTTAATGTTTTAAGAATTTATTAGTCTATAAAAATACTATCATATTTGTGGCTGATATCTAAAAAGTCTAAATTATTAGCAATTAAAAACTCTTTCCACCAGCATAAGACTTTATCTTGTGGTGGTATATGGTGGATATCAGCATTAGAAAGCTGTGACCTTAAAATTTTGAAGTGTTGGTACAATCTCAGATCGGGCATTTTATACTGGGTAAAAAGGTGAAAGTGACAAACGTGGGCTTCAGGTAAGCAAAAGGCCAATTTTGTGTGGAAAAAAAATTCTCATTAGGAAATTTTCAGCTCTAAGTAAGTGTTCCCTTACAAAACTTACTAATACACTGTGGATGTCATTAGTAGCCAATCCTTGTCTGAGCTCCTGACTTCAACAAAACTATGCAATTTTTATGGCTTCTTCTGAATTTCCATAGCTAATCTAGGAGAGAATAAACTGTTCTTATACTTCCTGACAGCATCAAGAACACTGGAGAGGTTTCTAGTATTTGCACATTGTGGCACTAATAAAGAATATTGAGTTAAGAGTTATATAAGAGTTACTGTAAGTTAAAAGAGGAAAAGTGAAGTTTACATCTATGACTTTTGCTGTGGCGTTTTTTAATCCTATTTCACAACCTTTGTTTACACAAAACAGCATTCATAAAAATAAAATTTAATACATGCATCCTCTTTAAGCACAACTCTACCATGTTGTAAACAGTATTCTGTGGCTTCTGTGTACTGTGGTATACAGTATACTGTGGTATACAGCATACTGTATCTAGATATACAGATATCTGCCTGTAGTTAAAAATTGCATGAGAATAATTTTATTCATGTAATTACAAGATTACATTCAGCTGATGCTTGGTACAAGTACCTGAACAGTGAGGGAGAGTTCCACTCCAGTGGCTGTCTTCTTGGCACTCCCTAGTAGAATTTCCTATAAGCCTTCGACCCGCTGTGCAAGAATAGTGAATTACAGAGCCATATGTAAATTTATCTCCTGAAAGAACTGCATTGGCAGGTACCCCAGGATGTCCACAAGAAATGGCTAACAGAGGAAAGAGCATAATTATTATATGATGCTTTCATAGCACAGAAAAATACTTTTATAAACTTTAAATATGAGACTGTTTCCACAAAACATAAACTTCTGTCTGTATTTCAGCTCCTTCATATCTTCAGTTTTGCTGTTGCTGCAGAAGATTTACTGGTCATTTGTTAGATTAAACATAAACATGTAAAACTAACCCATGCAGTTTAGCCCTTCCATGAAAATATACAGAGCTGTCTTTCGTCATTAAGTTTTGTTCACTGCCCTTCCCTACAAATAACACACACTATTTCTGTTAAGGTCGGGAAAGGAGAAACCCAACAAGGTTAATGCTGCATTTTGTTTATATATTACAGATATGATAATGGTAAGTAGCCTTATAATATCTGTAAAATAACCAGATGCAGTTTAGTCAGTATAGAGAAACAAAAAACCTTAACTTGTCATCATAGGAATGCGTGGCACTACACTGAGCAAGAGGAAAAGGGATTACTGATAATTTTCGTAAATTATTAGTTATATTTATGCTGAAGTTAATGTATGCATTTTGTTTGAGAAAAAATCAGATAAACACTTTCAGTATAGTGTAACTTGCAAACAAGTAGTTCAGATGTTATATAAGGAAATACATGTCATCTTAAGGTGAACTAGAAATCAAATCCTGAATGCTTTTTTGCATAAAATTTAGGTCATCCAGTAAAGAGAGACAAAAACTAAATAAAATAAATTTTACATTTTTTTTTTACTCTTGAACTAGAATTGTTCATGGTAAACATTGTATACACTTTGGTTCTAAACTTATCTCACTTCTCCAAGCATTTTATTCTATCACCAAAAGCAATCTTAAGCTTTAAAAAAAATGAGGAAAAGTCTCTCACTTGAAAAGACTCTGAGTGACTTTTCCTCTCAATAAATAAATAGATATTTCTCACAGAAAGAGCTCTATTTGCTCCTTCTTCTAAATTTGCATTTACTGAGCAAAGTAAAACTGAGTTTTTCTCTGGGGAAAGAATTTTAAATTTGTCCTCATAATATTTAGGATTCAGACAGTGACTAAGATCATCAGCAGAAATTTATCAGCAGCTAATCCAGGAGATGACTGAGGATTTTAGGCACCTCCTAGGCTCATTTGAAAGTTCCCAAGGCGTCAAACAATCATTCCCAGAGCAAGGTCAGTAACTGCTATTCTAAAGGGGATGGAAAACTATGAATTTCCTCAAGCTCTGCCTCAAATCAGAAAGCCATGTAAATGCTATCAAACTTCTGAAATACTTCATGTGGAAAGGTGGGTAGCTGTTCTAGGTGATTAAGATACCTCATCCTCTTCTGCTCCTTGAATAAGGAGTGTCCCTTCACAGTGAGACCCCAGTCCTGAAAGTAGGAAAGGATCACTGACAGAACTGGGCCACGGACATGATGGTTTTAATATGATACAGAAATTGAGGCACATGCTTGCATCAGTAAAGTATTTTTACCAAATGAACAATTCCATGAAAAAGAATCAAAATTCCGTAAAGCAAAAATTTTAAAATAATCTGATGTATTTGGAAATGAAAGTTTACTTTCATTTATTATAATTCCTATAATGGCACCGTAATCCAGAAATCTAATGTCAAAAAATTAATAGTGATCAGAGAAGTAAAACAGCTCAGTGAAAAAATGAGTCAGCCAAACTGACTTTGTAACTTTCTAGAGATCTGAAGCTCACTGAATTGATTATAGGGAATACTAGATTTCCTCTGTCTCTGAGGGAAAAGTAATGGAGAAAGTATGATGTTGTGAAAAGTCCCTCTTGAGCAAAATCTTCCCACACAAAATTTCATAGATTTATTCTCACATACATGCTTCAGTACCACTGTAAAAAAAAAAGAAACCAACAACTCTGAGACAGGCATTAATGGCCTTAGGTTATCAATCTAAATAGTAACATATAAATAATAATTTTAGATTTCCCTAGCTGTTTTCATATAACTAACAATACACTAAAAGGAGAAATTAATCTAAACTTTCTGGCATTTGAAATAATATCTCTATAGTCCCCTCTAATCCCATTTTTAATAATAAATTGCATGACATCTTGACATCTTTTCTTAATGTTACTTACTGAACTGTACAATTTGCAATGTGCTGATCCTAAAGTCTGATTTTGTTCCTCTACACATCGCTACACATTTTTTTTCATTAATCTATCATGACTAAAACTCATGCACCACTCTTTAGTGTTAATCCAGGTGAATGAATACTTACACAAACACTTTGGTAGTGATCTATCCCATAAACCATTAGCTTTACAAGTCAAAGCAGATGAGCCCAACAGATAAAAGCCCTTTTTGCAATGGTATGCCACACTTGTTCCATATTTGAAACTTTCAGGATAATTCTGTTGTCCATGCCGAATTGCATTTTCCACAAAGCCAGGATCAGAACAGTTCACCACTGTAAGACAGAGTGTTCATCACTGATGCATAATAGTAGCATTAAAAATAAACTCTAACAGTGGAGTTTTTTTGTTACTTCACTAGCAGCTCATGACTGTGGTCAATTTGATATCTTCTGTGCTTTTTATTTCATTTAAATATTAACATGTTTACTCCTAAGTATGTCTCTAGATATTTCTGCTTTGAAAGTAATATCATAATTTTACTCCAGTTCTTGTAAAAGTCTTGGATATAAAAGTGGTTTGAAAATGAAAAAGAAATTGAAGGAATTTTTTATCATTCTCTTGGTAGGCTCACTTTGGTTTTCTATTTCATTTCTTTGTGAAAGAAACCAAATTAAAATCAAACCAGTAAATGGTTACAATAACACTTAAAATTTCCTTTCTTAATTTCCTGTCATAAGAAAAATTGCTTCAAACATTTACAAGAATGATTTCTGCTATTAATGTGTAGAACAGAAAAAGGAAGCTGGTAAAAAAGCAAATATTTTAATCCAAACACTTAAAAAAACATGTGTTCTGTCATGGCTGTTTTATTTTTACATCAGGTATATCTGCTATCCCTAATCCTTTGGTTTATATTCTGCAGTGAATATGATGGTTTGTTGGCAGAAGACTATGGTAAGACACTGAGGTCTCCATTGCAAACTCCTAATTTAACTATCTATCAATCCAAAAGCTATCTAAAAAGTTACAAACACCTCCTCCGCACCTCCCGTCTTCACTCTAAACATAACTGTTGTGGTTTAAGCTTAGTCGTAAATTAGACAAAGCATGTAGCCTGCTTGTTTTCCCCCCACAACCTGTCCTT
>WYDI02017322.1:0-15449 GCA_009867235.2 Psittacus erithacus
CCAACCCAGATGTAGGACCTTGCACTTGGCATGGTTAAACTTCATCAGGTTGGCATCAGCCCACCTCACAAGCATGTTTTTCCTAAACATATGAATTGACTATGCTGTTAAATTAAAGGAATTGTTCTACCCACACCAATTATGATCTCTTCCAAAAATAATTTTTTCTTTTAATTTTTTTTAAGCAGATCTAATATTAGATCAGAAAGATAAGCATATGCGACACAAACAGAACAAGGAGAATATTCTTGTATTTTCACTTTCTCATGACATGTAAATGCCATAAAAGAAGCACCAGAAATTTGTAAAGAAACATTCGAGACACAAATTAACTATTTATTTATTTATGTATTTATTTATTTGTTTCTGATTTTTAAGGTAGGCTGTACTTTGGTTAGTTCCTACTTTATTCAGACACATTTCTCAGGAATATCTGGTGTAGTGAGATTGCAGGCTGTAAAAGCATATTATTTACTTTCTGTCATGTGTGAGGACCTGAGTTTACAGTCATAATTCACTGTTGCTTCCTTTCATACCTTGGTGATGTTGAGGAAACAAAGAATGTAGCATTTCCAGCTGCAAGATGCAGTGCCTGGAAGCATTTATCTTCCAGAAATAAAACCAAATCTGCTCCTTTGGCCAGCATTTACAGCTAATTTCCTTTCTGGTGAAAGCTGGAATTGATCACCTCTATGATATTTTATCACCAGGATCCAGAATAGATGGGCAGAGGGATCTACTCCAGAAGAATTAGTTGTCTGCCTTTTTTCATGCTTTTTGCTTTTCATGGAGAGGTGTCTCCAAAGGTGCAGGAAGGTTGGTCTGGAGAAGCACCTTAACTAAACTGCCATAGTGCTGTAGGATTTGCTGAAGTGTTACAAAAAGAAGAGTCACCATACACAATTTTATTCTCTCCACTTGCAATAAGACTTTGGAAATACAGACATATTGCTACCTTGTGAAATGTGTTCACTTTATCCTTAAAGCATTCATAATCCAGGGCAGAAGGTATTTTCCCCAGGAGACAATACAACAGTTGTTTTTTTATCTAATCTCTATGATCCATATCTTTGTCATCTGTTTTTTTCTTGGCTGTATCTACCAAGATTCTATCAACCTGTACCTGAGCAGTCATTACTTCAGAGTAGTATCATAGCTGTGGAAATCTCAGTATATGTTAAGCTATGTAATCCCTCATATGGGAGACCTAGTCCAGCATTCAGGAACTTGAAATGGGCCACTCCTAGGAATTGTTAATAGACTTGGGTTCTTCATGGATAAACTGAAGTGGTGCTGTTACTCAAATTTGCTTCTGTGCTGCTAGACATAATTATTTGGAAGCAGTTTTTCCATTTTACAGGTCAACCCTCTAAAAGCCAGGTATGTTTTGCCGACATTTTTTCACTTGTCATGCAGTAGTTTCCCCTGGATTATATTCCTCCTTTTTTTTCACACAAGTATCATAAAAGTCAGGGTCAAAAGCCTTGCTAAAGCAAAATAGAAGATGTTTCTACTCTCCCCTTTCCAGTGAGCCCATTACAATGTCATAGAAAGAAATTAGGTCAGCATGACATGATCTGACAAATCCATGTTGACTCTCTCTTCCTTGACCTCTCTGAAGTCTTTATCAATGCTTTGTTTCAGGATATGTTCCAACATTTTTTCAGGAATTGAAGTTGGTGGAGGTTGAACTATAAAACAGCATTACAAATCTCAACCTTCCCTGCATTATCAGATGATAATTTTTCAGACTTGAATTGCTGGAGGACCTGTTTGCTCTTATTTAACTATTAACATCCTCAACAGGCTGATTACTTGATGTTTCTCTCTCTGCAGCATCTCATCTTTTGCTTTGTCCCTTCTGATTTTGCCCGATCATGTGATTGCTATTTTTTTCCGCTCCTTTGCAATGAGATGAAAAACCTCTTAATTTCTGTGGCCATGGTCCTCATCTTGTGCTCTTCCTCAGCACCCTTTGGTGGATTCATGGAGCTGGAGTTGCTGGGGTAAATTGCTATGAGCTTTCAGCTGATTGTACTGTGTCCCCAGCTTTGGGGTATTATGTGCATATGACTAATCCGAATCCAGATCTGTATTCACCAGCTGTCCTGGTTTCAGCTTGAATAGTTTATTTCCTTCTTAGTAGCTGGCACACTGCTGTGTTTTGCCTTTAGTCTGAAAACAGTGCTGATAACACACCAATGTTTAGTTGTTGCTCAGTAGCGCTTAACCTGATCAAGGACTTTTCAGTCTCTCATGCTCTGCCAGTGAGGAGGGGCACAAGAGCAGAGACAGGACACCTGACCCGAGCTAGCCAAAGGGATATTCCATACCACAGCACGTCCTTCTTGGCATAGAAACTGGGGGAGTTACCTGGAAGGGATCGATCTCTGCTCGGGTGAGGATGGATATTGGTCAGTGGCTGGTGAGCAACTGTATCGTGCATCACTGCTATTTGGGTTTTTTTACTTTTTCCCTTTTAGTTTTATATCTCTTCTCTTGTTTTAATTATTATTATTAGTATATTATACTTTATTTTAGTTACTAAACTGTTCTTTTCTCAACCCACAGGTTTTACATTCCTTTGATTCTCCTCCCCATCCCACCCAGAGAGACTTAAGTGGGAGGGTGAGTGAGCAACTGCATGGTGCTGAATACCGGCTGTGTTTAAACCACAACACCAACCAAGCAGCTGATAGACTTAGTAAAGTCGCTATTCAGCCAATCTTATTTTTTCAGTTCAGAATGTTTTGATTTTAATGCACAGTTTAAAATGGAGAAAAAATATATTCTTGCATTATTATGTTACTCCAGTTGGTAAATAAATATTTGGCAAATAGTGTAAAAAGAGTGTAAATGTGTGTTGCTTACTTTTTATCCTGAAATAGAGAAATATTGGAGCTGTAGGGGTTTCAGGTGGTTTTGGTTTTATTTGTTTAGGGATTGTTTGGTGTTTTGTTTCAAGGGGTTTTTTTGTGGGTTTTTTGGTATTTTTTGTTTGGTTGGTTGTTATTGTTTTTGTGGTGTGGTAGGTTGTTTTTTTCTGGGTTTTTTTGTTTGGCTTTTTCCCCCAAAAATTATACAACTGAAGTATCACTTTAATTAGCAGGAGAAGGAAAATTGCTTCTTTGAATGAAAAGTAACTCAGAAAACTGAATCAGAAGTGACTGAAACTGTAGAGTTAGTTAGAAGGGTTTTTAAAACTATATTTATCTGTAATCAATCAGCTAAATCAGTCAACAGGGTGGATTTGTCATTGCATAAAGTATTTAAAACACAAAGACTACTGCAACCATTTACTTTTCAGGCTGCATTATGTTAGCATTTTTATGGAAATACAGACACTACTTATATTCAACCTAAACAAGGATTCCTTGGACTTATTTTTATGATTTTTGTAAATCTTTTCAGTATATTATTGCCGTCTTCTTAATGGCTTTATGGCTTTTTAAAAAGGCTGTTGAGTATTTGTTTAAAGCACAACTTACTAGGAAAAGATGTTGTGTCGCTTGGGTGCAAGCTCGTAGAAAGAAGAGTTCAACTGTATGAAGGCCTAGGTCAAACAGAGGAAGGTGTAGAGCAGACTTACCCATCTGCCACAGCTTCCATCACTTAATGGGAGAGTTGCTTTCTGCAGAGGATGTTGTTGTGCTGGTCAAGCATCTGAAATCAGATGATAAACTGGGCTTGCTGCAGGCCAGGAGCAAGGGATGGAGCATACATTTTGCGGCTCCTGCTCTTCCTGGACATCTTGATGGTGGCCAAGCAACTGGCTGGGAAACATGGCTAACTTTGAAGCAAACTTTGTTTCTCCATGGCCTAGCACGTGCCTAGGGCCACTCTGGCATCTCTGAGATCATCAACCGCAAAGCCACGGAGATGTATGAAATGTGGCTCACAGCAGGGCAGAAAGTCTGTGTCTCTTGCTATCTTGATCAAACAAGATGAATATATTTTTATATAGGACTCTTCTCCTGTCCTCACATATTACCTACTGTTTGAATTGAGACACTTAGAAAGGACTTTTGTTCTGCTTTTTGTGTGTGATTTCTAACTTCTCTTACTCTCTTCTGATCATCTTTTATATTCTTTTGCCTTGGTCTTTTATTTTCGTTTAATGAGCTTGGTACCCAGTGATGGTCCCAGGCATGAAAATAAAATCATTTCTTGGGTACTTTGTTGCTGAGGGAGTAATTTGAATACCACACAATGCCATCAGGCAGAAATATTGCAGATTGTGTAACACTGAGAGGATACTTGGTCCTTTATTTATTGAGCATTCTTGTCATTGATGTGCTGGATGGAGAAATTTGTGTTGCTTCAGGCAGCAACATGAAATAGCAAGAATTATCCATTTTCTATTTACTATCTGTTTATTTGTTCAAAGTCTGATATGGGTAAGGTAGAGGATAAGGAAATGCTACAAGTTCAGAGTGTAATAAAATGAACATAGAAGCCTAGCCTTAGGAAACCTAAAAAAGAATGAGTGAAGTCAGATGTATTTAGAGGAAAAAGCACATTTCTTCTGGTTGGGCTTCTTGGTGCTCCTTTTAACTATCCCTGCTGAAGTCAGCATGTGCCTGAATTATCTGGATTATTTCATCCTTCTGATGTAAAAAACAAATCTAAAGCAACTAAAAAGATAAATATATATTTAAAAATCACATTCACTCCTATTTTTTTATGAACTATACAATTACTGCTGATCCATGTGCATATATGGGTCTCTAGCCTCAGTCACAGTCTTTTCGGTATGTATAAAAGTAGTAGCTGGTCATTAAAACAGTTTCACTGTGTCTCAATGAAAGTTGTCTAAAAGTTGTCTTTTAGCTATTTCATTAGGGAATTAGAAATACCTCAAGCACACAATCGTTAGCTTTCAGTAAGGCCTTTGAAAGTATTAACCTTTAGCTGACTGATCTATTTATTGGATATTGTTCCATGGATTTGCTAGACAGAAGATAAAAAGATCTGGACACTCTGTCTGCTTGTTTGTGAATAGATTAGTCCCTAATGCCAACCTGCCACAATGTGTGTGTGGCATCACATCCACTAAAATCTCCTCTTCAGCTCTCCTGAACACTTTCAGATATATCTATTTCAGGAGGCATTTGTTTAAGACCTTCTGTACAGTTTGAACTATTCTTAAATCACACGCCTGTAAGCAAGTTTTCATGTAGATGTAAATAAACTTCTTTCTTGAAAAAAAATATATAAACCAAACCCAAACATAATGCATATGAATATTTTTTGCCTTGAAACAGTGATCATAAAAATTTGTGCTAGTGGGGGTGCTGACTTCTGCAGAGCTGGTTTGTTATCTTGCTGAAAATGGAGTAATTAATCATGGCATTTCTGTAATTTCAGGGATGCAATCTGCTCTCCTTCATGAAGACAAGACACAAATTTGAATGACTTTTGGACATGCAGAGAGTGAAGGCAGCTGGTTGTAGTCTATACACACCCTTTAATGAAATGAAGAGCTCTTGTGGTAGTCAGAGCCCTGAGCTCTTCAGTATCTCAGCAGGGAATATTCCTTTGTGGTCCCAAATCTGTTGCCCAGTAAAACTATGTATACCATGATAGGAGCAGTACTTGTGCCTCCTAAGGAATGCCCAGTTCTTTACTAGCCTATAACTATCCTTTAAAGCCCTTCAGAGATCTGCTGAAAGCAGATAATCTGGCAGCAATCACTGAGGACAAGCATCATTTTCCAGTACAGACTGGCAAATAGCTGAACATTGGCCTGATATTTGACCATGATCATTGCCTGAAAGTAGGGTTGTTACAATAACTTCCCAGTACTATAAGATTGGGTGTTTCAGATTTTTGTTTGATTTGGGTTTTTTGTTTTTTCTAATTGGGTTTGGGGGTTTTTTGTTGGGTGTTTTTGGGGGATGGGTTGCAAGTTGTTTGTTTTTGATGTTGTTGTTTTTGTGATGGTGGTTTATTTTGGTGGGGTTTTGTTGTTGTTGTTGTTGGGGCTTTTTTCCCCCAGAAAAATAGACAACTCTCTTTTTTATCTATTTGAAGACTTTCCAAAGAAAGAAATGAATGTAGCAAGTAATTCAGATTCCCAAGCTATGGCAACGATAGACCATTGCAGCCAACAAACTGCCCCTGTTCTAGTTTGCATGGGCATTACATATTCTGTTAATAATGATATAAAATTAATTATTCTAATAACCAAGCTATTGTAAACAGCACTATTTCTCATTCTTAATGGGGTTATTAAATTTTAGCTATGGAAGACTGTAAAGCAGCTTTTTACTACCTTAAGGCAGCCTGCAAGGAATCTGGAGAGGGCATGTAATAATAGGACAAAGGGGAATGGCTTTAAGCCTTTTCTGTGATCCCAGAGCAAGACATTCAGCAGGTCTCCTGGAGAAGACTATTAACTCTTTGGGCAAGACTTTGTGAACCAGCAATTCTCCATTTTATCTGAGGAAAAGGAGATCTGCTGCTGCATGTCAGTGAATGGTTCTTGTGTTGCTGGCACTAGAGACAGCACAGCAGGGAATGCTCTCCTTTGAAAAATCCAGTACTGCTTTGATCATATGCTGGTTATCATTAACACACCCATAAGAAGACAACAGAAGAATAACAACCAAAGCTGCCTCCAATGAAACTGTTTTGTCTAAATAGGTATTCATTCTTCCCTTTTAGACCTATGTTACTGGTCTCAGAAAAACAAAACAAAACAAACAATTATTATTAATTGTTGGCTTCTCTGTTTTCCTTTGGATCATTTCTTCATCTTTTTTTAAGTATTAGGAAAATATTGGAAAACAGTTAACCATTAAGTATTAACCAAGCTTTGCTTCAAAGTAAAGCAGTGGTTCACAAACCTCCTCAATATTTTCCTTTGGGATGCTTATATCCTTTCATCTGAGATGTTTGATTTTAGCAGATACTATCTTATCTGTCTTGCTGACAAAGATAAAACTTTAATTCCACCCACAACAGCAAAAAGATGCCTGCTGGATATATCTGCATTTTCCATGTGATCTACCTCATGCACAGGCCTCATATTTCATTTTTAAGAAATGCTGTCACTGCCCTCTGAGCACTGCCTCATCCTTGCTCCATTTGGCTTCCCTTATCAGTCATTCCTACATTCCCTTTTAACTATGAGGGCAGCTTGCTCTACATTGCTTTTATTGCATCTGTGGGATTTTCTTGTGTGTGAGCACGTCCTTGAACATTTCCCATGTTTCATAAGTATCCCCTGCATTACGTTGGCAGGGCTAATCATGCCAAAAATTGCTCTGAGCTTTGGAAGAGAAGTTTTGATTATCCATACTCTCTGGTGTCCATTTTGTCAAATACTCTCCAAGTATCCAAGCGAGCACCCAAGACCACAGGCAGTAAAACACTGTTGAGGTCTACAGTGTCTCTCTTGTTATGACAGAGCAAGAGTTAATGCACTTTTATAGACTTGGAGCTCCTTAAGTGTCTTGCAGTTCATACTTCTCTTTGCTTTTAGATACCTCATGAAGAGCTGTAAGGTTTCATAGCCTGGTGTCAGTCATGACAAATGTGCTAGCTGAGTGGAGCACTAAAACCATAAATGAGAAATGATTACTCTAGGAGCACCTTGATGAATTTGGAGAAAATCAGAGACCACTTTTTGTTCAGATAGTGAAGCAAATTAATGGAAAGGTTGCTGAAATGACAATAATCTGTAAAAGCATATGTTATGAGTAGCTAATAATGTCTTCTCCTTGTTGGAAGTGATTATTTTTCATTTAACAGATCCAAACAGCTAAATAACTTGCATCTTTGCTGACTCCATTCTTCAGTACCAAATTGCATTACCAAGAATGAAGCTATCCTAAGGGTAAAAAGAAAATGGAACAATATATTAAACCTGAATTTCAAGTAAACATGTATTTTCTTAAACAATCCTTTTAAAAATTACTTTTTCTCAAATCCTTGAGCTACGGTGTATGTGCAAAATGTAAAAACAGTCACAATTTACATGCTCTGAATGAATATCTGCTATATTATTGACAAACAATCTTTACAATACTAGGACAAAATAGACCATTAAAAATATTTTAGAGTAAAATATTGTTGGTGTAGAAAGAACCATCAGTTTGCATAGAATGTCATCACATATTAATTGCTTTTTATGCATTTGTAGCATCACGGTTCTTGTTATATTAAAATTTTTATCACTTGTTTTCTTGTTTCCTGTTGATGCGAGAACTGGCCTGGTCATCTTGTGATACAGCCAAAGCCTGGGAAATGCTGAGATTTGTTGTCTAAGTATGATTATGATTGCAATGATGCACCTACTGCTTCTTGTTTATTGCTACTACTCTACATTAAATGAAATTCAATGATCCATTAAAATTACCATCACCATCTCTCCTTAGGGATAGTAATGTCAGCTTCAACTTTGAGGATGTGTTTGTGAGATACGGGAAGCTTGACCTTGAAAAGGGAAATTTTAGGTCTTGCAAATTGAGGCTTTTTATGTAGTTTCTTGTTCATCTTTTCCTAAAGATATCTCTGTTCAGGTACCTTTTCAGAAGATATCTGAACAGAAACATCTCATTATTGATGGGCACCACAAACAATTGTTTCTAGCATGGGCAGAGAGAAACCTTCTCATCTTTCACTTTAGGACATGAGATCTTTCACATGATAAATTTCGGCTCTTTAATTTTGCCCTTATTGCCATCTTTTCCTGTTGATGTATCCAATTCCATATGAGAATAGTGATTCTCAGGGACAGTCACTGTTACCTCATATTTTGTGTTTCCAGATAAAGCAGACAGGATGGGCTCTTCCTGATGTCCCTCAGCTTCAGAAGGGCGAATGCTTCTTCCTTTGGGGACCACCAGAAACGTGCAGTGCTCCTGTGGAAAAAAAAAAAAAAAGAAAATGCAGCAGAAGATGCCTGGAGTGGAGGCACAGAAGGCTGAGCAAAGTCAGAGCAACAGGAGGCGCTTAATGGCAGATCAAAGGGAATGTGACGCAGGGAGAGCCCATGCCAGTGTAGAAGAAAGGCATAAGAAGGAAGGAACAGCAGAAAAGAGTGAGAAAGAAGGATTGGCTCAGAGAAAACACTACAGTTCTCTGTAATTTTCAAGGAAAGACTATTAGGAAACTTCCTACATCTATGCAGTTGCATGTCTGAGTAGTTTCTAATAACAGTTAAAAATACTTCCATGGTTCAGGGATAAGGCATATGTGTTACTTATGCCATTCTCTTCTTCTGAGACTGAATGCGTAATCTCTATCTATATTAAGAGTGGTTTCCCTGTCATTACAGAAACATGACAGATTGACATCTCCATTTACCAGCTAGGTTACTGCTGCACCAACTTGACATTAAATTCACAGGATTAATCTGAAGTCCAAATATGATCACATACAGGCAGGGGAATTCATATCTGCTTTCCTAAATCACCAGCTGTGTTAAATGCATTTTGAGAAAAAGTACAACAATTTCTTCTGCTACAGAGCAAGATGAATTTCACTTAACCATAACAAAGCCATATCTTAGGTTCTCACTCTCTGCTTGGCATGATACATCATTTTCAGGATAGGCCAATCTTGCTTAAAGAAAGGAAAAAATTTCTATTCTTCTCCATGCCATAGCTTTCAGACCCATTGCACTGGCATTTTAATAGATGAATGCCTGCAAGGTATCATGCATTTTCATCCTTTAAATGTGAAAACATGCAAAACAAGGTGTATTATACATAATAACTTCTCCATCATCTCCTGAGTATTAAAATGCAGAGAAAATTTATGTAAAAAATGGTAATACTAATATTACTGAGATTAGTGAGGAATGCTCAGATTCCTGATTAAATTATATTTTAATATCATATAGTCTTGATAAAAAAGGCATGACAACTCTTTCCCAAGCTTAGGTCTTAAGAGGCTCGGCTTTCAAACCCTGCTCAGGGGAAGAGTATTTCTTCAGTTAACTTATATAATGGATGCTTGGTAACTATAAGCCCTGCACATGAATTTCAAGTATGTTTGGCCAGAGAAACCTTTCACAGTCAAATAAAAATGCTTGCTGTGCAGTGCTGGTAGCCAGACTCATTCTAGAGAAAAGCATCTGCTGCTAGAGTTGAATCTGGATGAGGCTGTAGGAAGCCAAATGAAGTTCTAAAGCCAAATTCAGTGACTGTGTGGGAATGGGACAATGGAAATATTTACCATCATAGTAGTATAATGGAGTTATCCATTCTAATTAATTCATCACGGAAAGAAAAATGACAAAGGAGGAAAGAAAGCTGCTTAGAACATTGTATGTTTTCCTTTTATTGAGATAAATTTACACAATCTTACTAAGTTAAATTTCTCAATGAAATAAGTGTCCAGAAAAAAACCAAATACTTCTTCCAAAATCCTGTTTTAAAAGAGCTTGCTCCCATGTGGAGGGCTGGTCCTGACCTAGGGAGATCCTCTGTGACATGGTAGAGATGGAGGCTCATGCTGGCTCTGCACCCCAAGGGCCAAACAGATACCTGGCCCTGTTCCTAGGTCTGACTTCCATGCTGCCATGGGATGTCTGGAAAACACTCAGCTGTGCAAGCAGTCATCATCTCACAGAACTGGGACATGAATAAAGGAAGAACAAAAGTAAAAAGTCAGAGAACAGGGAAGAATTAAAACAAAAAGAGTTACAGCTGGCGAGAACATAAGGCAAAATAGCAGTAAGACAGTAGAAGTAATGAGAGACAGAAAAACTACACTTGTTTCATGGGCAAGAAGAAACAATGAACAAGAAGGCAGCTTGAATACTTAAGGACCATTTTACTCAGTCTTCACAGGAAAAAAATAAATGACTACTAAATAGGTTCTCCTGAGAATTAATATTAATGTAGCTAACAACACTGTAGCGCAGAAACAGTGCAACATTATTTATCTTAGTTATAAATATTCAACTAATCAATACCTGGTGAAATCCATCTGAGCACTTAGGGAACTAAACATAGCAATTTCAAACCATTAGTGATTACCTTGGGAAACTAAAACAGGGCTAGTGAGGTCCCCCAGGTACAGTAAAGAGCAAATACAGGATCTTCTTTAAAAGAGAGAAAAGGTGAGGAGACAGAACTATAGACTTATCAGCATAACCTCTGTAAAGAAGGACACTGAAACATTGTTTAGCAAGCTATTTATAAGTGCTAGGAGAAGAGTAAGATGATAAAACCATCCAGTGTGATTTTCTCAAAGGCAGTAGTGTCAAGCCAACAAATTTTCTGTTATTAAAAGAGTAATTGGAGAGAGGAAATAGTTACTATTTTTGCTCTAGCAGCTCTTTTTACATAGTTGTACCTGACATTCCTACAAATGAAATATGATGAAGGTGAAATCAGATTACTGGTGGGCCATTAGCTGAAACATTCTCAGATTGGTTATCAGTGGTCTGTCTAAGGGCATGTGAAATGTGTCTTGCAAAGGGCCCTAGATTTAGTACCCTTAATATATTCCTTAGCATGCAGATGATGAAATGAAGAATCTGGGACACACTAATGTGTGGCTGTGAAACTATTGTTAGTGTTGATATTGAAGAATTTTTTTATGTTTGACAGAAATATCCCGCAGATTACTTAGAAGTTTTTGATCCTATTTTAGAGCAGGGAGATGGAAAAGATGGCCTCTTGAGGTCCCTTTGAGATGTATTTTCCAATCACCATATCACTCTCAAACTTTAATAATGTATTACAATGTCATTACACTGATGGGGATTATCTGCCTTTGGAATGCATCTGACTTACACTAAACTCTTCCTGTTTCAAAGTGCTTCATCCCTCCTTCAGTTTACAGCTGCACAAAAAGCCAGCTTTTCCCCATTGTCTCTGGCTTTGAGAAATATTTGTCATCACCATGCACTTTCTTCCACCTTTTCCACTGTGAACAAAGAGGGCAACCTACATCCAGCTCTGAGTTTCTGGTTTCCTCTGTGTTCAGCAGTTTCATTCCACTCTTTATCTCTCCTTCTCTTGCTCATCCATTAAGATATAGTGCTAAATCTCAGGACTTGGTTAAAAGCACTGGGGGGATTTATTTATTTTTTTTAATATATACACAATTTGTGTAAAACAATTTATTTGTCTACTCATTTCTAATTCACTCCTTTCCTTTCATGTGGTGTTCATTAGTTTATTAAAATTGTAGGATCATTAAGTATGGAAAAAACCTTTAAGCTCATCAAGTCCAATCATTAACCTAACACTGAGCTTGGAACCCACAGCTAAACCATGTCTCTAAGCACCACATCTCCACATCTTTTAAACATCTCCAGGGATGGTGACTCTACCACTTCCCTGGGCAGCCAGTTCGTGCTTAACAACTGTTTCAGTGAAGAAATCTTTCCTAAGATCCATTCAAAACCTCCCCTGGTGCAACTTGAGGCCATTTCTTCTTGTGCTATCGCTTGTTACTTGGGAGAAGAGACCCACCCACACCTTGCTACAGCTTTCTTTCTGGTATGTTTAGAGAGTGGTAAGGTCTCCCCTGAGCCTCATTTTCTCCAGACTGAACATCCCCAGTTTCCTCAGTTGCTCCTCATAAGACTTGTGCTTGAGACCCTTCACCAGCTTTGTGCCTGTCTTTGGACAATTCTTTCTTATTTAGTTCTAAAATATTTAAGTTTTTCAAAATCAGGTATGAAATAATGGTCTTGGATTTTAATACTAGACTGAATATTGGAAACATGGTTTAATTTGAATTCTATTTAAAATGTTCTTGCTCTGATCTTGGATGAATTTTCCACCTGTGTAATGTGAACAGCAGCATTTCCTGCCTCTCAGCCTTTGACTTCCTGGTGCATTGAAACTATCAGTGCTTCAGAACAGAGGTTGTGGTGCCAGGTGTAGCAACATGCTCCACTCTGATGAGTTGGTTGTCTTGACTAAGGCATCTGTAGAATTGCAATAATAACTATTGGTATTAATATGTAAAATATTGCTATTTACCATAAATGAAAATTAATTCTGAAGCATGGTACTTGAACTCCATTGTAATTTTGGAACTCCTTGGGGCTTGCTTTTCCATTTATTTTTCTTATTTTGTTTATCTTATGCACAAAGTATTTTGTGTCAATAGAGTCAGTTACAGGGGACTAGTAGATTTCTTGGGACTAGTAGATTTCTTGACCTTTTATACATTAGCATTATGGAATATTCATTACCGACTTCTTTCAGTCTCAACCAGCAATACTCATGATTTATGACATTTAATGACACTTGATGGCATAACACACTTATTTATTTTAAAATCTCTGCTGTGCAGAGCACTGCAAAATGAAATATGTCTTTTTTTTATGGTACCTAGGAGATTTGAAAAATGTAGAAACTGCACTCTATTTTCATTCTGGCAGTCACATTCATTAAAGCAATTAAATTAAATTGAAATTAACTTCAGAAGATCTTCCACACGCTTAAAACACTGTATTTCCCTACAGTCTTTTGTTGTTACTATTCTTTTGACATTACTGCCTGATCAGTTAAGAAATTATGATTAATGACACTTAAGAAATGAGCTTGATTGCCCTGAAGGCTTGAACCGATTATTTGTGAAAATATTGGAACATTGAGTGGAGAACATTGATTCTCGTTCATGAGATGGTGGACCTCAGCCCCATTCACACTCACAGGGCTTGTCACTTCACTGCCGTAATAAATAATCCCTCTCAGTTTCCCTCACCGCATTTCAAAGCACTTCAAAAATATTACTATCTCTGCAATTTATTGTAGCAGATTAAGGAAAAGGAGTCAAACTTCTTAGACCAGGAGCATTTGTGCTCCACTGTTATGCCTAACCCAGCAATTTAGGTAAAATCTAGCACTGAATGGCTGAGTAAAGGGAAAATCCCCACATATACTGCATATCTTCCGTTCTGTCTTCTGGGTCAAGATCACTTACCAAGAAAATGTGCTTCTGCTGACCAAATAGCTGAAAAAAAACTTTTAAAAGCCTTCTGATTAGCATATGGAATTCTGGAGTCATGGAAATCACTGATGAAACACACCCCACCAATGTCTGTGACACAAAGCACAGATTTAAAGATTAACTTGAGCAATTATGAAAGTGAACATTAGTAGTGATAGAATTTTTATAGCTGCTTTGGATCTGAAGGATTTGCAGTATCTGGGACAAATGTTAAATGTTATTTGAAGTGATGAAATTATGGACAATAACAGATGCCCAAATTTTAACAATTCTCTTGGTACAAATACTAATTAAATGGCGGACAAGAATTTCCTTTTTATTGGCTACACACTGCAGATTACAATTGTAGCTATGTTTTTTGCTCTGTAACTGCTGAACGCTGCAGATTTTGATGGAGGAAATTTGTATATATTATCCCTATATACAGCCATAAAGATGGCAGGGTGAAAAGTTTCCAGGCACAGTACTAGGTACCAAAGGCCAAAGGGCTGAATATTTGCAGATGCAATAGCTACCAGGCCACTTATCGGCATCAGCAGCAATATAATGATGGCAAATGTAAGTCAATAGTTTGGCTGTAATAAATGTTGTGGTGTTTACACATTGCTCATTGGTGGTACACTTCGCATGTGTTGTGAGGGTATCTAGCTCTAAAAACATTTTAACTCAGGGATGTGAAAGGTGATTGTGATTGTTGAAGATCCATGAGTGGTCAGGGGCTTCTGTAGGTCTTACAAATAGAATTACTGTTAATTACTGCGCAACATAGCCTTTAAAGGCGAACACCCCACTTAAAACAACCAGGTTTGTAAGAACAATGGGATGGGCTGCTTTTTACCTTCTGCCTAAGCCATGGACCATGCTTCCCTTCAGAAGTGTTTCCAAAGCAACAGTAAATAGTACCCCTATTGAGACAACAGTATATTGCACTCCTGCTGAGAGGAATTTGCATTTCATTTGCAGGTTATTATACCCAAGGCTTAGTCTAAACTGCTTTCAAATTTCCTTTGCTCCTATTGGGTATTTGTGTCTGTGCCTACATAGAATTTAGAAACTTGAAATTATTTTCACATCAAGTACAAGACCATATGTTTCACCTCAAGGAGTTTGAAATAAGAAATGTCCATCATTTTGTGCAGATAGCTAATGTAAAATGAACAGACTAATAAATCCAGGAAGAGCCACATTCTCTTCCGTCTACATGTATATAGTTTCTGCAGAGCATAGAATCATAGAAACTTAGGATTGGAAAGGAACTTAAGATCACCTAGCTCAACCCCCCCCCCCATGGGCAGGGACACCTTGCACTTAACAATGTCACTGAAGACTCCATCCAACCTGACCTTGAACACTGTCAGGAATGGAGCATTCACAACTTCCCTGGGCAACCCATTCCAGTGCCTCACCACCCTTACAGTAAAGAAATTCTTCTTTATATCTAACCTAAACTTCCCCTGTTTAAGTTTGAACCCGTTACCCCTTGTCCTATCACTGCAGTCCCTAATGAACAGTCCCTCTCC
>WYDI02017325.1:0-24541 GCA_009867235.2 Psittacus erithacus
TAAGCTGCACCGACTGGCAATAAAGTGGAACTTGCTTATCACTCATATTGGGTCGTCGCTTGATTCCCCGCGTCGTCGCCTGCAACAGTTCTCAGACTGAAAGTCAGAAACACAGCGCTGCACCAGCCACTAAGAAGGAGAAAAAATGACTGCTACTGCTGAACTCAGGACAGCCATATTTCCTCATTTTCCCTAATTTTGGTTATTTTCCTACAATGACCTTTAAAGGTCCCTTTCAACCCTGACTGTTCTGTGATTCTGCAAGGATGCTGCTGAATCGTGGTGTCACCTCTGCATGGTGAACAAAGAGCTGTGACTTCCATGATATGGCATTTTATTTGGAATCCCATTAAACACTCTGTAAGCTGGGAGTTAGCTCGAAATAAGATCTCTAATGTTTTATCTATGGGGAAAATCACCTTTTTTTTTTTTTTTTTTCAGATTTTCCTGCGCTGGAATGCTTCCACTATCGTAACTGAAACTCTGTCACAGATTCCTTTTACAAGACATTTAACAATAACATAAGCTTCAGCTGAGCCCTTTTATGGTAGATAGAAGGTGTTACACATAATCTTCTTAAGGAGCTTTGCATGCACCGCCTTATACAGGCAGAATAATAATAATGTTACTTTGACTTGCTTTCCAAGGGAAAAAAAGTTACTACAGCAAATTAAATATTCTCTTAAACAAGTATTTAATTAACAAAAACAAGATACAATAATTATTGTTGGTCAATTAGAGATATAATAATTACTCCTGATTAGCTTATGAGAACAGGATAAGTGGGCAATTACCATAAAAAACCTAAAGTGCAAGTAGAATCAACTTAAGTATCTATTATGTGGAAACAAGTAAGTGGCAACTGAAGTACACCATCAAGTCTTCTGTTCATCTTTTCAAACATGTTAAATTCAAAAAATCAGTATAGAATGGTAGCATAGAGCTATTATTATAGTATATATATGATATCTAGAAAATGCAATACTATGTTCTTAGTATAGGATCATATACAGCGTCTTTCCCCCCCACTCTTCGCCTTCAGTTGTCCCAATTTCTATAAAAACATGAAAAAATCTGGCTTCCAGATTTTGTCAGATTCTTCTCAGAGAGAAATTCAGGCTCAAAAGGGGATCTATTTTCTAAAGATTTTTACTTTTAACATTTATTAGAACTGGGGAAGCAACTTAGAAAAATTAACATATTCAAGAATGTCTGTCCTTATTCTGTTCATAAATTATTTCCAAACAGACTGAAATTAAGGAAGTAATTCTTATTCAAAGTTATTCAGCAATAGATTGTACACAGATAAGCTAGCTGTTCACGAGCTTTTTTTATAATACTTACCTAAATCATATTCCATGGGGCCTTTCCTTTGATTAGATCACTAAAATATTTATAAATCTGCAAAAGAATAATCAACGATTTTCTGGTGCTGAGTTCTCGAGGCTGTCACTGAGATGTGGAGACTAATAAATCCATCCATTAATGAAAAATAAATTTGATTAGCAAATATTTAATCAAATGTCATTGACAGTAACTTAACCTTTCCCTTTTGCAAGGGAAAGGTGCCCCTATTAGACGCCAAGTCATTTTCATAATATTTCAAGTAATTTAAGGGGAGACACCGGCTCTGGACTGCAGTGCAGTATATTTTTCGTCATTCAGCTGCTGTAAAGAGGTTACAAAATAAACTCCATCTGCTCCAAGGGACAGCTTTAAAGCATGTTTAGAAGTGAGAAAGTACTTTACACATCTATGGCTTGGTTTTCAGGGATCATGTTAGGGGTGAATGTGGTCACAGCCAGAGGTCTCTTATTGGCCCTGAGGTCAGGGTGCAGCCTATGTGCAGAAGGGTTTTAGCAGATCCCTAATTTGTATGAGGAGCATGGAATTTTCCCAAGGACTGAATTCTCCCCCTGCAGAAGGGCGCCTTGTGCGCTTCTTTGAAGGAATACTGGCTTAAATATCCTTATCTCTAACCACTGCTCCCTGCCCCTCTTGCTGCTGTGCTGGTACTGCTGCTCCGCAGCTTAGTAGTAGCCTGGACAGGGGAACCGATTCCTTAAAAATCCCCAAGGATCACATACCACTTTTTAACTATTTCTTTCTTCTCTTCCATAATATCTAAAAATAATGGATGTATATATTAGATTCTTATTTTTAGGGCAAATTATGTAATTTTAGATGTATTTATATTTCTACTGTCATACACTTTAAGATAGACAAGCAAAAATATTTTCTAACTGTAGCCAAGTCTTCTTTTGAAATGAGGTTCAGCTGGTTTTCTAATTTAATTATCCTTAGTTTAATTGAAATGTTCAGTATAATTATGCAGATCAAATAATGACTGTGAACCTGTGAAGTGATGGATTTTGAATTCTAACATCAGGTATGTCTATTGTTTCATTATTTTCCATTTATCACATGGAACATAAGAGGGGAGCCACTGATTATACAGCTCTCTTGGTTCTCCAGGTACTTTAACAATGCTCATCCCTTTTACTTTCTGAAGAAGCTGCAACTTAGACCCAATGTTCAATTTATGTAGTTGTTACATTCCCACTGTGGGAATACCAAGCACTGCAAGTAGGTTCTTCATAATGATAATGAATTTGTTGTTATGGAATGTGATGCATATAGACCCACTTGGTTAGATACTGTCCTTACTTATCACTTTCTTTATATAGTTAACCAAAGGGTTCAGGGGAAGTTAAACTAACTTCTGGGGATTTTTTTCCCTTGTTTTTAACTTAAGCATCTTTAGGCCTTAAATTCATAGAAGTCCAAGGCACAGACTTAAAGATCTGACTCTTTTTCAGTGTTATTCTGTAGTATTTGGTTTAATTTCGGGAAAAAATATTAGAATGAAAGTCTCTTTTCCATTGTTTTTGTAGCTTTATTTCTTTATCATGTCTGAACCATGTATTTGATGAAAGCAGAAATACTTAATGGAAATATTTAACAGAAATATTTAACTATGAACTGAGAGTTTAGGTCTATGGTTTGCTGCACTGTAGGACTAGACACAAGTCAAGAATCCCTTCCATGGGTGCTTAGTGTTATGGGCAGAAAATCTTAGCCTGGAAATTTGGAAGATCAAAAGACTGATATCATCATCTCAGTGTATGTTCTTTAGCATGGTTTACAAAATGAAACCTTTTGTCTTTGTTCTGCTCTTACTTTACTCCAGCCATTTTTCCCCATAATTGTGTTTTAGACACAAGAACCAGAAGGTCACTGAACTTTCAGTGTCTCTATTTCTTTACTGTGTCTTTTTTTAATTGTTTTCAGAAATATTTGAAGTGCAATTTTTGTTAATGTGTAACCTTAGAGATATAGGTTATCTTGCCTATAGGTCAAATCAATCTGATTCTAAACAAATAACAGGTACTCATTCAAATACTTGTAGCTGTGAAGTTATTGCAATAGACTTGGAGAAAAATCTTAAGAATAGGGAGCACTTTTTTGGTGCAGAAGTCAGTGGCATAGGATGGAATAGAACTTTCATAATAACTCTTCAAAAAGAAAAACTTTCTTCCAAAGTTGACAGGTCTACCTGTACAATCTTAATCTGCCAGTGGCAACTAAGATGAGTAGGAACCACTTTTAGTTTTTCTTTGGCCTTTAACCATCGGATCAGCCAGCATCAAGCATCGCCAGAATCCGGGGTGGCCTTCTCACTGCACTTTTCATCTGAGCAAACTTGGCTATGATGGGTGAGAATCTGGACCAATGTATACTGATACTAAGAAATCAATCCTTAATTCAGCAATAATAGCTAATTAAACACTGGTAATTTAAATAGATAGTCATAAAGAACATATTCCTAATTAATGTACTGGCAAGAAAACTCTCTCAAGGAATGCCAGACTTATGTATTTTGAAAGCACATTATATATATGTAATTTGTTAATGTGACTCTGGAGAAACTTGACATCGCAAACTCTAGAAAAGCAGTCTGTCCTTTAAAATCTTTAGCCTAATGGAAGTTGGAGCACTTAAAAAAACAGATGGAGAAAACTGAAGAGAAATCATGAAGGAAAGTACATTTAATTTCTAAGGATTCAATTTAGAAATATTGAAACAAATATTGACATCTTCATAGTCTTAAAATCATAACCAACAATCTCAATATAGCTGCTTGTTGAAATCCAAATTTAAGCTGTTTAACCTTGTATTTGCAAAAAAAAAAAAAAAAGGAAAGAAAACCAACCCTGACATTTCTATATTCCCATGGCTGTAGAAAGGTTAGTATGTGTCAGAAGAGAGATACTAAGTCTAATAATATCCTAAGTGTTAGCGCACTCATCTTGCATTTTTTTAGTAACGGGAAGTGTAGTATTATGTAGGCAAATTTCTGGACACAAAATCAGTATTTCCTTGTCTAACTCAAATTTTCCACAGTGAAGGTGTCCAAACCATAGAGCACATCTAGTGCAACAGTAAAATAGAACAGTATTTGAGTACCCGCTGTCATCTATATTATATTATTAGAAGTAGATTAAAACCCCCATCTGCTCAATTTATCTCATTTTCAATAGCTACTAAATAACTTGGCAGTAAGGTTCTGCTGTGGATTTATTTTTTTAAACAGTGTCTAACCTTAACACGTGTTTCCTTAAAATAGTTATGGATATATCCTAATGGTTGCTGTGGTCTGGTCATTCATATAAAATTGGAGGCATCATTCTTTCCAAATTCAGAGTTACAACGCCAATAAAAATTCTGCTTGTGTGCTCTTCCACAGAAAGATGTACTTTTTTGGGGTAATGTTGCTGGTTTTACATGGTTCCCAAAGGATTTTTCTTTAGAAGGCAGGTTTGTGAAGTGATAGCCATGACAGCTACAGAGTGTTCTTGGACAGCTCAGTTTTTTGTAGGAAGACCTGTCAAAAGGAAGACAGGTTGAAGTATTTCACAAACTGCCCATTTTTACCAGAGAACTAGGGAAGTAGTAGTGATAACATTTATAGTTGAAAAAGAGCAACTTGTTGTGTAGTCTCGTGGCATTTTAGATCGTATCATAGAAGACGGACATTCTTCTCAGCTGTATTTTTAAGAGATTGGATACCAATAAAATAAGCAGACAATATTATACTCTGCCATATTTTGATCAGCTGAGCTCCTCTCCTAGGGCTGGAGCACTTCTCCTTTGGAGACAGGCTGGGAGAGTTGTTGTTCAGCCTGGAGAAGAGAAGACTCCAGGGAGAGCTTAGAGCAGCTTCCAGTACCTAAAGGGGCAAAGTCAGATGTTACTCTGGAGTTGAATGAGCTTGCTCAGGGCCTGGCCCAGTTGAAATATCTAGCACAGAGATATAGCATTAAATGTCCAAGGTGACTGAACTTTAGTAATTGTACTGTGCAGTCAAAATGGGAATGAAAAACAGGGTTTTATATGTCTTTTCTGGTCACGGATTGTACTAAAATTTGTATATAGTGTCTGAACTTATGCCTTTTGGTCAAAAACTCCATTCAAACACCATTGCAGAAGAGTCAATGGCAAAATATGTAGTGAGGTAGAAGGAATGCAGAACACAGATCTGGAATAAAAACCTGGGGAGGAACATCATGGATAACTCACTTAGGAATTGTATATTTGTTACCTGCTTAAGTATTTATTCTCTTAGTGTCTTATTAATATTTATCATATGTGTGCCAATATCAGTACAGACTCCATTAATAAGAACCTTTATATGATAGAAAGTATTTTAAAATGTCGCTACTTTTTGTCTTTTAGATGCCTCAGATTAAGAATGCCGGGACTGCAGCAACTTCAAAAGCGCCAATTTTCAGTGTGAGTGGCAGGCTTTTTTCTGTGTATCAGACCTTTTGACATTTCCTCTTGGGCTTAGCAAAACAATTTTTTTTTTTTTCTGAATATCTAACTTGGTGTTTAGTCAAGTACATCTATTTATCAACACAATTCTAATTCTACATGGACCTGTGGGGAAGTCTCTTCTCTCTAGATTTGATTTTTAAAGCAACTGAAAAGTCTTTTTAGATCCTTCTTTACACAGAAATAGTGAAAGTTTACTGGTAATCCAATTTAAAGCAAATTAGCAAATATAAATTAACAAGCAACAGTAACAAGCTAGTAATAAGCTAGTTACATTCACAATGGAAAAATGAGAAGTGAAATTTTGCCGATTTGATCACTGGATATTGAGTAACTTTAGAAAAATCCTCCAGTGATAGGTTTGAAAGAAATGCACTGAACACTTAAACCTAAAATTCAAGCAATCAAAATTGTCATTAAGTGTAACTTTTATGGAACCTGAAGCTCTCTTTTATTCTCTGTAGACTCATATATAAATAGAATTTGCAAATCTGTATTGATAAGAGAAGGAAATGTAGTATGTTCTACAGTTAAAGCATTTATGCAAATGCATGTTGCAATATTACATTTGGGAGATACGATATTGCTTCAGTGCTTCTTGTATAACTAACACATGTGGTCATATACACAACATATTCAGGATAAATGCATCATTAAAACATTAAAATTCTGCTAGTTGTAAATGATGCATTAATATGCTTATAAAAAAAAAAATACGTAGATTCATGGACATTAAAGGTATAAGAGAGCATTAGATAATTTAGTTTGAAGTCTGCACCAAAGGTGTTACATTTCACCTACTCCCAGATATTCTGCCCAAAGAAAAAGAGAATTTCCATTTTCATTTGTCTCATTCTTCACCATCTTCACTATTTATAAATGGATATATAGGTGAGTATACCCTTATATCCTTCAACAACCCAGTCTGAAATCATTAGGTTAAAATCCCCTCAGCAGGTACACCTGTATAAGGCAATCATACATTTGTTTGTCTGGCACTCAGGTGTTTGATGCACCTTTATCTGAATTTCGAACCTTTCAGAATTTGGTGCTTTCTTGTCTTTCACATACAATTCTACAGTCAGGGTTTGCCCCATGCTTTTTCTCAAAAAGACAAAAAGACTAAGACCTTTTATTCTCAATATAAAAAAAATTGTCTAGTTTTTGCAGCTTCTCATTTTTGTAATTTTTCAGTTTTTCTTTTTAATGTGGATGTAAGATCAGGGTAAAACATTTGAATATTGGTATCTTCAGTGCTACCTAAAAGGATTAACACCGCCTAACTGCTCCTGTCCATTATCTTGGAGTTTAGAAGACTGTAAGATAACTTCATTTTAATTTCATTTTTCCATTCCAAAGTTTGTTTATTTAGTATAATCCCCACAATAGATTTCTGTCCTCGGAATCCTTAGCTCAGTCCCCTGTGCTATAGGTGGGACTCCAATTCCTTTTCATTCGATGAAAACTATGCATTTTCTTCTTTTAAAACTCCTTTTGCTGGAATGAGCCCAGAGTAGCGAGGATGAAGGGGTCTTTAAGGAAGACACAAGTGCTTTGTACTAATATTCTGAACCCAACCAGCAGCAAAAAGGAAGCTGCGCAGTCACGAGTAGCAGGACAGTGTGCTCAATAAGCTAATGAACACTGTTGAGAGTTCAAACACACTTGTTAGGCTGACTGCACCTGCACGCCTTTTGAATCAGAGCTCGCACGGGTCTGGCTGCCTCAGAGCAGAGCCAAACCCAATAGAAGTCAAATAAACATAACTACTGTAATCCAGATCATTCCAGATGAATGCAAGGCTTGATTACAATTATTTACCACTCAACCAATCCATGCATCAGCAATAAATTTTATCAGCAGTGATTTTGTGCTTACTTCCAAGTCATTGCTCAAAATATTGAGAGGCATTTATGCTGGAGTCCTGTAGCAGAGGCTTGTATCACTCCACTACAAACAGTGCCATATGTTTAAAGTGTTTGACCGAAATTGCTTAAGAAATATGCCCAATAAACGTTGGAAGCATATATACGTAAATGTGGTTGGATTTAATAGCAAGAAATCCTCCTAGACAACTACTTATAATTTGCCTAGTGATAAATTTAGACAAGTCAGATCTAGCAACCTTATAAACCTTACAAAAACATTTCAACAGTTTTAATCATTAAAAGGCTGCGAAAACAGCTTTCGATGCATAGGGGTCACAAAGGGCAAAGAGACACACTCATACTCAGAGGTAAATCCCTGCCCTGAAAGTAAGGAATTCTGCATACATGGGCATTTAGAACTAGCATTTTGTTACTAGACTAGTAACAAACTAGACTGAGTTCTAGCATCTATGTGAAAGTCTGAAGCAGAAACAGTGAGCGATTTGATGTTCTTTAGGATGGCTCTGATTTACAGTCTCCAGCAATGCTGGATCCTTAGAAGACTGCCAGAACACCATGCACTGAGGTCACTCCTCCCCCCTTCCCCCAGACACTCTTTTCTTTGAGATAATTAAAATATTTGTTTACCACTCAGGTCTTCAATTATGTGGTCAGTATCCCCAGCTGGCCACTTAATGCAGTTTTGGGTTTGTTTTTACCAGTACTACAGCAGAAAAATACCTTTTATGCAGCTGGATCCTGACTATACTTTTCAGAAAATCAATTAAGTATTATTTGCTAATTTCATTACTGCTGTCTAACTGATGACTTGTAGTCCCATTCTTTATAGTATATTAAGAATATGCATCAAAATCAAATCTCTGTCTGCATTAGAAAAAGGACTGGTCCAAAATGCAGTTGGAAGAGTAATAGAAATGATGGCAATTTAGTTTCTTTTTGGTCATAGACATTTCTAGCTTTAAATACCGACTTAGGAAATGTATTTTGTCTTCAGATGTAGCACCAATAGGGAAGTTGGTGGTTTTCCCAGGGTAGCTCTTCCAACTGAAGTTTTCTTCCACAGGGTTAGATTTTCAATAGCAGTGCCTAGAGGACACGGAGGGATAAGAATATCATTAGCTCAGTAATTCAGCTCACATTAGAGTGACCCAGCTGTCCTAATTTTAAAGGTTATTTTAATTTTATGTAAATCTGTAACTGCCAGTCACAAAAAAATCTGCATAATATGCCTTGCATTTTAGTTTTAGTTGTCATTCACTTTTGTCCATGAACATGAGTTAACTTTTTTTCTTGGTGTCTTCTGATACACCAATGTCTTCTCAAGTGAAACTTTGATGAGAACTGAAGAGGCTTTCTCCCCACTCATGAAACACAAAGTTGTAACTTTCCTTTCTTACTTCTTTTTGTTCATCAAACCATTTTCAGGATTATGTGCAGCTAGAACTGTAAGAGTTGACTGGTTCATGTCTATGAAAGCATAATCTGAACCAAGGGAAATATTCAAATGCTTAGGCTAGACTCTGACCCCAACACTCCTATTAGTGAAGGGTTATTCACCTTATTAAAATTAATCCCATATTCATGTCACTACCTGCCCCAGAAGACATTTCTTTATTTTAATATTGATTATATTTCATATTCTGTGCTTTTAATTAAATTTTATCTTTAATAAATTCCCTTTTGCTTTGTTTCATCGCCTTCTGTGATTCACTAGAGAATCTGCATGATAGGGACTCTAATTTCCTGATTGGTTAAGCCTGTTTCCAGAATGTCTGTAATACTGAATGACCACTTCTTATATGCTACCAGAAAGTCAGACAAAAGAATCAATATAAGAAAATGTTCCCTCTTCAGCACCTGCAGATGAAATCCTCTGCTTTCTGTACTTTCAAGTTTTTTTTACTGTTTAAGGTTGGCTCTGGCACAGGGTGAAAGAAGTATCAGAGCACATTTTTTGAAAATCACCTACAGTTCCTTGTCTTGATTGGTAAAAGATTTTGCTCAGGAAGACATGCAAATACACAAAAAATACATTGGTTTTTTTTTTCTTTTTTTAAATAGAGAATATGATATCTTCACTGTGAGGGTGGTAAGGTGCTAGAACAGGTTGCCCAGAGAAGCTGCGGCTGATGGCCCAGCTTCTGGCAGTATTCAAGGCCAGGGTGGATGGTACTTTGAGCAGCCTGGTTTAGTGAAAGGTGTCCGTGGCAGGGAGGATGGAAGTAGGTGGTCTTTCAGGTCCTTTCCAACCCAGTCTGTGATTCCATGAATTTAAGGAGGCACAAATTTTCACATATATGCCATGTCATGTGGACATGTATGAAATTCATGGCATACAGCCTCAGCTATGCAAGAACTAGACATCTACTCTTAGTGGCTTTCCTAGGTCCTCTAATCAATGCACAGAGGTAATGAAGGGTAGTAAATTAAGGTTGTAAACCTCTGTAAGATAGTAGGGAGACTCACCCATTGTAAAACTCTATCTACCTCCAGTAATGCTAAATATCTAAAATATTTTCCAGAATGCTAAAAAGTCTATACATCTCAGAAGAACAGATTGACAATTAAGTTAAGATCATTATTTTTTGTCATTAAAATAGCAAACTCAAGTAATATCACAAGATCTTTTCAAAAACCCGAGCTCCAAAAACTCCTCTCCAAGTGAGAAGATGCACCTCAGATACTAACATCATAATTTTACTTTTACAACCACATAGTAGAATTATTTCAGGTAGTTTTGAAGGATTTGAATAATCTGGATTTTAAATGTCCTCAAGTTCGCAGCAACTTAGGGTGGACCCTATCTCATTTATTTGCACATCACATTCTGAATTTTTTAAACCTCCCTGCCCTTTCACACCTTTGTTCTGACTAGGAACATGGTGATAATGAAGTCTTCACAGCAGCAGCATCCCGTTAATCTTTTATCTGTTGCTATTGATTCTGGGCTTTACTATTTCCTACTTCTTTTTAGCTTAACTCTCACAATGACTTTGTTCATTATTCTCATTTTATGTTCGGCAAGGCTCATCAGGTGAGGAAAAAAAAGCTTGAAGCATAAAAAAACTTCACAGAGACTGTCAATACCTCATTAATAAACAAAACAACAACAAAATGAACAAACAAACAAGGGAAATAGGCTGAGTGAAAAGGTGTTAATTGAAGAAGATCTGAAAGGCTTGAAAACTCTGAACATAAAGGATTAAGAAAAGAGTTTTTCATGTTAATTCATCTGTGTGGAGGTTTGAGCTTGTCCTGCACAGCTGTGATCTTAAGAATCAACATGAAGAATACAGGCATAAGCAAAATCAACAGAACTGGGAAAGAGTGTAGGTAGACAGAAAAGATTCTGGGTTAGTGTAAGTTGAACAGAACTTTTCATTTTCAGATATTAATGGAAAAAAAATATTCCAGTCATTTCTACTAGTTGGACACCAAGCCAGTGACCTGAGGTAAGGAAAATATAACGTTCAAGACTACTGCTTTCTTTGAAGGTGTGAGGGATGTGCAGCACATCTCAGGTCCTTGGAACCCAGTTACACATGTTGGTCGTTTACCTGGCTATTTTAAATGCCAAAATGGATGAACGTAATTTGAAGACTCATTTACTTGTGGTTTGGTTTTGAGGTTTTGTTGGTTGGTTGGCTATTTTGAGAGAGAGTTGGGAACACTGGAAAAAAAAAAAGGGGGTGGGGAGGAGAGATGGAATCCTTCACATATATGTTGCACCTATTATCTATTAAAAATCTAGTTAAGAAAACCACTGACAAAAATGAATTCCAGTGTGGCAATGTTCAAGGACCAAGTTGATCTGTCCAGTGGAGATTACAGGCAAATAATAGTCAAACTAGACCTTTGACCGCTGCATTACTGATGCTTGCTCAGCATTGTAATTACTGAAAATAATGCATTTGTTAAGGAACTTGTTTCACATTGTTGTATAGTTTTAGTTATGATTAAATGATAAAACATACAAACAAAATATGAAGGAAATTTTCATGCATCATGTTAAAGAGAAATTTTAGTTTGTCTTCTGTATGATTCTGACTATTAGCATAATCACCTACTATTGTGTGTTATTTTTCCTTTATTTTCACTAAGACAAACAAAAAGTGTAAAGATCTTGGTACACTAGTATTTTTAAAACTTTTAAAATATTTTTATAAAATGAAAAACACTGGCTGAAATTGTCACAGAAAGAAAAAAGGATAAAAAACAAAACCCAGAATAATCTTTTTTAGAGCTGGCCTCTTGGGCTGGGTATCAGCTTTGAGTAACCTGGTCTAGCAGAAGATGTTTCTGCCCATGGCAGGGGCTTTGGAACCAGATGATTTTTAAGGTCCCTTCCAATCCAAACCATTCTATGATTCGACAATTTCAAATGAATGAAGAAAATCCTACAGGCCCATTCTCTTTTTTCATATTTTAATTTCTAATGCTGTCAAGTTAAAACATTTTATCAAAACTAAATTGCTTCAACTAAAAAATACAAACAAAACAACAGCAAAACCTAGACCTTCTTCATTTACTGCAGTGAATAAGGTGCACAGTATTTTTTCCCCAAGACCAATTTATTCTGTGAACCGTGCATGCAAGCTATCAAAAGCTGTAAATTAGTGGTCACCTCAGGCATTAGAAATAAGTGCTGCTTTACAGGAGCTCCCATTGAGTCAGTCTTTTTCATCTTTGCTAATTAACACTTTTTTACCATTGCCTTATAATAAATAATTGAAACTATCATGTAGGACATGAGTCAGGAAAAAAAAAAAAAAAAAAAGAGAGCAAAAACTTTAAACTAGATAATTTTCAAAGAAATCTTTCTCTGATTGGCTTCTTTAGTAAAATCCTGAATAATTAGAAAATAAACTGTTTTCTGGACTTAAATGTCTTTGGATCTCACTGCTACTTGAACAACTTTAATTTATGTGCATCTGCTGCTGAAAATCAAACTTTTCATTCCCTGAAAAGTCCAGGTAAGCCGTTAAATACTTCACAGTAGCACAAGGATCACAGCAGTGTGCCATCCCTGTAGTAGGTATGGATGCTTCAGTATCACAAATGAGGAGGCAACTTCTAGTATGAAAAGGAGAGAGTTAATCTTAAAGCTTTTGGTCTGTGCCTTTGATCCTGACTGTACAAGCAGAACACCTAGCCAGCAAAACAAGCAAGGTTTTGCTTGTATTTCTCAGTATCTTTTAAAGCATCCTAACTTTGTACTAATTCTGTGCTAGTATTAACTCTTGAATAACACCAACAGCAGTAGGTATTTGCATATTAAGAGCTACCTGAGGCAACATCATCATAAAATACTATTTTTACATCCTAGCTCTCATCTTTGTGTATTTCGGGCAATTCTGTAAGAATTAAGACACACCTGCATAGCCCTCATTTGCAAGGACGACATTTCTGCCATGCTGTGGCTGTCAACACGAAGACTGGTTTGATTAAGCCGTGCTAAGCAAACCTTGAGCTTGCCTTTGTCAGAACTGGTCCACAGAGCTTCACCGCGAGGAAATGCTGTATGAATAAATACAATTACAGCAAAGGAAAGCCTAAAGGTAATTTGATAGCCCTCTGCAGAATTTAGCAAGGTGTCTCAAAATGAAATGTTGACATTTCTATGGTTACTTTCCATATGAAAGAGGTACCTTTCATAAAAAGCAAAGCACTTAGTTAACATTCCTCAAAGGTGGATCTAGTATTCTTCATTAGCTAGGTTTCAATTGCCTTTGTCAAGCTTGTCTTCCAGGGAAAGGTCTCTGTCAACTGTGAAATCTACTTAAGGTAATTAGTATTCTGTTAGATTTAACTGAGACCGTGAATTAGAACTGTAACAAAAGAGAGTGTCTACTTGTTTCTTCATCATCAAACAAGTGGAGCTTCCAGCTGTTGTGGTAGCTGAATCTGCCTCTTTTTCATGTCGTACAGGCCACACTCAAGTCAGAATTAATGGCTCTGCACAACAATTTCATTTTCCATTTTACCAGAAAAGATGGCATCTCAAAATGTTCCTGTTCTGATTCATAACAAGAGTAAATCTCATCTTCTGCACAATGAGAAAACAGTTACCTCCAAATCAGTGTAGCATTTTGTTTAAATTTTTTCTACAGATGTTTAAATTTTGTTTAAGAATTTTACACATTCTTTGAGGTTTAGCTGTAATCGACAGTCATATTGTCATTTTTATATTTAATTATGTCACAGAAGCAGTGGCCATGTACAAATGTACAGATGTTACAGTCCTCTGAAACTCTTGATAGGGGAGAACATTAGAAGTATTCTAATGCATACTTAATTTTTAACATCTGTCACTGACTGTTTGCCACTTGTGGACTGGAATATTTTCTCATTTCTCAGCCAAAGAAAGGGGTTTTTTTTCTCGAAAATTAAAAAAAGAACAAAAAAAGAACCAACACCAAACATGTTGGAATAAACCAGAAAGCTTTGCTAGGATCAAACCTGTACAGATTTAGAAACAAAAAGACCCAAGTAATTATAAGCAGATATAAAATCTGGACAAGGAAATAAAAACTGAGGAAAGACTGGGTTATTCATCGTAATACGAAAGAGACTAGGAAGAAGGTAGTGGATCAATAGGCTAAAAATCTTACTGTCTCTGTACCAGTACCAGAAATATGATGAATAAAAGAGAGAAACAGGGAAATCTTAATAGTTTATGAAAATACAAGTTTTAGTCTAAAGTTATGATTTTGGCAGCATAACAGAATTTGCTAGGGCAAGCCTTCTGACTGGAATATATTAATATTAAAACCCAATATCTTATCAATGAGAACTGACATAATATGAAATGAAAATGTGTTGGCCTGTACAAACATTATGTGTGCACCCTTTGAACTGCAGAGTGTAAAATGAGATGTTTCTGTTAGTAATCTGTTAGCTGCAAAGAACTTTATTCCTTTTTTTTCCTTAGCAAGCCAAGGGAGTGTCTCCATCAGCTTCCTACTAGTTTATGCTTAGACATGCAGGCTCTTACCATTACCCATCAGCTAAATTCAAACTAGAATGGATGTCTGTGCTGTCATCACACCTTCAGTACATTGGGTAGACACACTTTGAGATCAAAATGTTTTCTGTTTGTCTTATAGTGACACTTTGAAGTATGAAACCACTTCATTACAACACAAATAAGAGACATTTCTGATGCAGAAAATCTCTTTCAGTCACTAGGAAGGGCTTGTTTACATGAAGATGCAAGTGGAAAACTCGAGGAGTATGAATTGGGAACTAGTAGCTGCTGCAGACTAACTCTGTTTGGGCAGTCTTAATAGCTACTTATGACCTTTCTGCAATTTAGCTAAAACCATTTAGAAAATGTTTTTAATAAGAAATAGTAACAGCCACACCAGGGACTAGAATATATTAATGACCCAGCTCATTTCAGAAAATAAGAGTTGAGTAGAAATTTTTTCTCTTGCCATGAATTAATCTGAGAAATGCATGAAAACGTGACTGAGTTCTATACTTTTGATTTTGAAATTCTGAATTTTTCTTAAAATTTGCATACAATTTAGTACTTAAAGAGAAAATAAACCTTATCAGAATAGCACCTAGACCTGTGTGTCCTTTGTATATCGAAGTCATGCTTTTTCAGGGTAAGGCTCAGGGAAGAAATTATTTGGTCCATCTCTGTGTGTTCATGCAGTTGCCCTGTGGCACACTTAATACTGATAGAATTCTTCACTCAGCTTTTGTATTTCTGCTGAAATGTGCATATAGCTTGCCTTACTATCTTATTTATGTATATATTTCAGTTTTAAATATATCTATGCTTTTTCCTCAGTGCCTGTTATCTTTATGAATTGTCCAGGGGGCTTTTCAGAGCTGCGTTAATGCATACGCATGTGGTGGAAGAAAAAAAGAGGGATGCCAGCTTATTTATGTATTTCTTTTCTTTTAAACATACCTATATTTTTTCCCTAAGTGCCTGGAACAATATCTGCAATAAACAATGTTAATCAATAACCATGTTCAAATGATTCAGTTCCTTCAGTTCAGTGCTGTGAAACAAATGTGAGAAACTAAATAGACCTTATAGAGTGCCCTGTAGTTCAATAAATCTAAGGCCTGTCTGATCACGGAGACAAGGTAATTTTAGCAATTGACATCTCATCTGCAGTAGCCTCCCTCTGTTTCCCTTCAGCTTCAGCTGGAGAATTAGGAACCTTTTTTTTTTTTTTCCTACTTCCAATTTAACTGTCACAACATGAAATAGGAGAAGAAATGGTTAAAAATCAGTAAATGGAAGATTCCAACTATTTCAAAACTGATAAGTGTACCACAAAAAGCTTAATTTTTACTCAGGAAAAGAATCTTCACAAAGAGGAGAAAAAAGAAGAAACTCTCAGTGGTAATCTTAAGAAAATACCGAAATCCAGAAGAAAACTGACAGAGAAGAGTGTGAGAGGGAAAAAAGGAGATGCAAGTGCCAGGCATAAGTGTGTTCAGCTGCATGTCTGAAGTGTTAGTTGTATCTTGAGGTGTGTTTTCAGTTCTTCTATATGCATTGCAAAGTTAATATTGTATTCAATATTTCTCCATAGAATCTTTTACTCCCATAAATCTGACAAATAATATGAAAGCAGTTTCTTATCAAAAGCTGAGAAAAAAATACAAACAATTTTTTTTCTCAAAACCATGATTATACCAAGCAGTAGTTATTATAAAAATGGATTATGCACAGAGTTTTCACTTTTGTATTGTAAACTTTTCAGCTGCTGACGTTTCAGACTGTCAAATGGCAAAACATGAATGTCAAGAGATTCTTATCATAGGAAAATTAAGAAATTTGCACAGCTATTGTATATTTAGCATATAAGTGCTCTAGTAGAATAGGTCTGGTGCAATGGAGATGATGTATCAAATCCGTGTAATAAAAACTGTAGAAAATTACATCTAAAAAGTGCTTATCAAGTTTAGTTTTTATTACTCAATTTTTTATTAGATAGCAGCTCTATGATATCTTTCAAGAGCTGGAAGTTGAAGTTGCATGGACCCTTATAGCCCTTGACATATAGTTTGAGAGCGGTCTTTCACTGAGTAAGGGAAAGTGAAGACAACCTTTTCCCCTCCCTCAAAACACAAACCTCTGCCAGCAGTATGTCTGCGAATTCCTGTGAGAAAGAAAACAGGCACATGTCTTTCTGTTGTATTCTTTTTAAACGTACCTATATCCTTCCCTGTGTGTCAGCTATTGACAGGAATTATTCAGATTGGTTTTAAGTCTACACTAATAACTTTGCATTTTCTTTATACCTGTGCTACAATAATGCTCAGGAGACTCAATCATGGACAAGCTCTCTTTGGGCTGTAAAGGGTGCACAAAGCAGAACAAATTCTTTGTGATCCAAATAATCTGATTTTGCCAACAATTTTTTCTGTCCTCTAATAAGAATATCTTTAAACCCTGCTTTTCATGGTTAGGTTTGGAGTTGGAATAATCCTTTTCTTTGATGTGGCCTGATGATTTCTTTAGCTTATGTAGACCATACAATTTCAAAGTATAGATATAATTCTTTTTTTTTTTTTTTTTAAATTGCAAGCTGCATTTGTTTGCAGAGGTTTTATTGGCAACTGAGTAACTGTACCAGAGACAATATGTTGCATTGGCAAATGCATCTCCAATTTGTATGGACACGGCTTGATATTCTTCTACCAGGTTCGTTTGAAGTGCTGCCATCTAGATGTTCAGGTTGGTATCAAAACTGAGAACCAAAAGGCCTGTTGTGGCATCCCAAGGTATGCCACAACAAATTGGTAAGTCTATCTCATATTGTAACAATGTTTTCATTTTTTATGACAGTTGTCATATTTTAATTCTTTATGAGCTTTCATTTGGACACTATCATTGAAATTCCTTGTACTGAATAATTTGCTTTTGAGGTAAACCTCCCCTATTTCTCAGTTCCTTTGAGTATGTGCCAGCCTGGTCCTCTGTGAATTGGAGCATCCTGAGAACCACTCTATTTTCTAAGAGGTTGTGTTCCCAAGGCATCATTTTGGCAGCAGCTGTTGCTGGAGATGCCACAGCCATCCTCATTTGTCCCTGGCTGTGGTGGTGATGCTGCAGAGAATAAAGCAACTCTGCACTACTCACGGATTAGGCAGACAAGTCATTTGAGAGCTATTTTAGCTGGGTTACAGCTGTTCCATGCTTCCAGTGTGGAACAGAGTGTCTATAAAACATTTGGGGCATCAGGTGGGGGGGATTGTGACTGTCCTTTTGTATCCTCTTTTAAGCTGGTGAGTAATGCTTCTGTTAATATTTTTTACCAACCTGACTAGCTTCAGACTGAAAATCAGGAGATCTGTCAGTCCTAATCCCTAAATCACTTCTGCTCTCAGCCCTGGAAAATACTATTGTTGGTATGTTGGGCCTTTGGTTCTTCAGATTTCTCTTGCATTTCTCCACTTAATTTGGAAAAAAAACCCAAACCAAACCCATCAGTGAGAAGCCCACTGTGTTTTTTCTTACGATATGAAGCGGCTATTAGTAGCCTTTAGACAGTGTACATGACACTGTCCTGGACAGCTATATCTTGGAATTCCCTCCTCTAAAATAAATCTAAACAAAGGTATAAAGCAGCAAACCCCAAACTCACTCTGAGATCATGCACTGAGCAGCTAATCCACTCTTGCTACACAGTGAAAGCCTCTCTAGACTGAGAAAAGGTGTCATTAGCTGATTTTCATTCCACGACCAAAACCAAATAAAGCCAGACCTGAAAACAAACAAAAATGTATTAAACTGACAAAAAAAGTTTCCAGTGGGAAATGGTAGACAACTAGAAACAACGATAACATTTTTATGTGCTTTCATTACACAAGCAATTTGGGATGTGCTGAACAATTCAGAATTATTTCAAATTGCCAGGTATATACCATAATTGCTGGTTTGCAGATATGTCAGATCCTTTACCATGAAGGCTCCTTTCATCCAGTGCAAACAATTCTACATCAGGTGTTTTCCCTTTAAACTGTTAGAAGAAAATAATGCAATCCAGAAATAGTACTAATTTTCATGTCTACATTGATGAGGATTGTTGAAGCACAATATCATCCTGACATTTATCGATACACAATCTTAATTTCCACAGTGATCTCAATTAGTCTTACTCTATGCTAATTCAGTATAGCATAGAATAAGTGTACACTTACGAAACAAAGTATAAAGCTGAGTAGCATGGGACAATACTTGAAATGGACAGTTGCAATGATGCTAGAATTAAATGGCAATTACCCTTCTGTTAGATTATCTGGTTTAATATTAATGTAAACAATTGATTTTGAACATTTATTGGTGTTTGTGTAAATTTTAGCAGTAGTCACCCAATCTGAAGGTTTAGTGTAATAATGTATCTCTTGAATTGCTTATGAAAATTTGAACAATTTCTGTATCATCAGTTCTCACTGACTGTTCACAACCCCACAGAAGATCACCACTGGTGATGTGTTACTTAGCAGATACCATGCCTGGAACTAGCTAATCGCATGTGTTTCCTAATATGTTTTCCCAGATTCTCATATCCATCAAAAACAAATGCTATTCCAACATGGCGAAAATTCCGTGGACTATCTGCCATCTCTGAACAGCCCTGGTAGGCCATGTAGGCATTGGGCAGTTGCTTTGGGATGCATCTACACAAAATTAAACTCCTGACCCATCTCTACTTACAGTATGTTTGTTCACATTGTGGAACAGCCTCAGAGCTCAAAAATCACCTCTTTTTGGGTGAAGCAAAACTGGAAGATGCACACTCCAAGAGCTTTCCTTCTGCACTTCAACCATGAAAGAATGCTCAGTCCACTGGATTCTGGATCAAGTACCCCCCTCAAAACTCATACAGTGTCAATAGTGAATTCTTGACACCAACTGCTTAGTTTTACTTGTGTCCTTCCATTATGCTGTATAATTTGCTCTGGTAACAATTGCTTCTAGCTGGTGGTATGGTCCCAGCACCAACACTACGTGAACAACTGGTCTTGGAATTTTTTGTATAGCTGTGTAAAAATTAGGGAATTCTCCAATTCACTTAACCTTGTAGTCACAATCCTAAAAGCAAGGAATGTAGGAAAATCTTGGCAATTTTAAGTCTGCTTACATCACCAAACAGTGTCATAAAATGTGCCAGTTCCCTTGTCTTTATATGATAAATTAACAGATAATTTGTATATGAATTGTTAATAGGAATGAGTTTTGAATAAGATTCTGGAATTTTCATTTTCTTGCAAGGCCAAAGCCATGCATTGCAGAAAACACTGCACGATGGCTGGGTAAACATTTTTGATGAAGCATGAATAAAGAATCATATTTTAATTGGAAAGTCTAACCCAGTAGGGGGTTTAGAAATGAAGTAGATTGTAAAAACAAAGATTTGTTTGGGCTGGATTGTTTGCGGAAGATATAAAAAACAAAGATGTTAGCAAAAAAAGAATGTACCAGTATTATTTTACCTCTCTCTTGCATTCTCTATAAATAGTCTGGAAGCAGTATCCTGTTAACACATCCATTTGGTGTAATACAATTACTATATTAAAATTTATGTTGTTGATTTAAGGCTGTGTGCTAAAACTGCCAAAGCCTCCCACTTGAACCTTCTGCCACCTTATGCTACTTAATGTGACATGATTATCTTAACTGATTCTGAAATTCATACATGGATATACAATGCATTTGAATGGCTTCTTTCTTACATAGACAATTTGCATGAGATGGCATTGATATAACTTAATTACGAGATGTCTGTAAGCAAAATGCTAAACATGGACATAACTGTCCGGTGCTGGAGAACTGCCAGCCACAAACCCCATACTTAAAAGAAGCTTAGTGTGGCTTGACTCTTGCTGTAATGACATTTTCCTGTTTGTCCTATCATACTGCTTTTGAGCCTTTTCATATGAATTTGAAGGCCCCACCAAACTGAGTAAATTCAGAAGAGATTATCAAGGTCTGTGTCTGTAAGTAATATAGAACAGTGAAACCAAGCTTATCATCATGATACACACTGTCCACCTAAACAATGATCAGCGTGTCGTATGCCAAAAATATTTTTTTCATTTATTAATTAATAATATGAATGCTAAAATAGATAACTAAGCATATAGGTCAGTAATCACCTTTGAGCATTTTCCTTTATAGTCAGTAAGCAGTTGCCTTGTGTTGGGGGAGTAAGTCTAGAAGGAAGCTTGATGAAAATAAGCAAGCAGATGTTCTTGAGAAGATGATAGATTAACCACCACTGGCTCTGCGTTGACAGTATCAGTCGCAGTCAGATTAAAGTCTGAGGTTTGTTCAAACTTTGAAGCATTTCAGACTTAGGTCCTTGCATTTCATTCACTCACAGACCTATTTCTGAAGGAAAACTGGCAGCACACATAAATGTGTGTGCATGTACATGTGTGTATATGTATACACACACCAACATATAAGTCTTAATTAGAAAATAGTAATCCCAAAATGTCTAAGCAAATGTCCATTATTACTTTCCATTGCATGTTGTTCCCTATTGCATGTCATACAATGTTCACGTTTGACTAGGCAGGAAGAAGGTTAAATCAATCCAACATCCCAATTGCATTACAGTAATCTGTCAAAAAAAGTATTAGAGGATAGAAAGAGTATGCCACAGTAGAAAACTACAGGGAACACTGCAGTGAACAACTGCAACTACAGTTTCAGCCTCACCCTGAAGAACATTGGTAGGGCCCTGTTCAAGAAATGTTTAGGGGCTTTTTTAATCACAGTCTTTCTTAATGTTCCCTATAAAGTTAGATCTAATAACTTAAACTAATGTAAATTATATTTTGTTTTGTGACACAATGCTTGCAAGAATTGTGTATTTCTCATTATCAATGTGGTAACATTCATATGAATAAAAATAAATCTGAGTTTAAAAATCAAATTATATTTTAAATGCAGGAAATACGCTGACAATCAGTGTAACCTTCAATACCATGATCAAAACTCAGAATATTAAACTTTGTAGTTTTATTTCCTTTTAAGATTCAGTTATATGCTTCTGTGAAACACTGTACTTATCAATGGATATATGGTGGAAATATATTAATAGTAATGGTGCACATATTCTTATATATCTGATACATTTGAAGAATCATATAATTAAAAGTAAATATATAAATATATCAGATTCTGGAGCAGTGTCTTTAAAAATTGAAACTTCCTTTTTCTTGCAATCATGAAGAGAATGCTATTTTCCCTTTAACCTGGAATGGGAAAGGCTTTCTTTTGTAGGCTTTCAGAAAAATGCAGAATACATTGGCAAATTATACAAAGATCCAGAGTCTTCCCCATTATTTCAAACTGTAGATAATGGCTTCTTAAGTAATATAGAGTAAATGTGCTGAAGTATTATCATTTTTAAAAATCAAATTGAATATAAAATGCAAATATAATTATTCAGTGTTCAATAATAGCTAATGCATTTTAGTGCCTATCTTAATACATGAAAAAATACAGGGTTTTCAGTTTGAGGTTTCTGCAGTGTCAAGGGTATTTTCTTTGAAATCATGACCTTACAATTATTCCAGAAATTATATTAATTAGAAAGTACAGTGAAACTGTTTATATATAATTAACGTAACTCAAGTACAGTGAAAATTTGGAAGATGAGAAAAATGTCTGAATAGTTTCCGTACACTGCTGTGTGAAGATTTCCATTCCAAATTCATCTTGAGCAGATATGATCTGTAAGGAAGGCTATGTGAAAAATAAGATCTTTCTGTAAAAGCCTTGTTTTTTTTCTCAGCTGGCTTAACTGTACAGCTTCTACTTCGGTAATGTAAGAAATGTGATATGTAGTGGGACAGGTCTCAAAAATGAGGAGCATTCTTTAGTACTGACATTTTACTAAGTATGTTCTCTTCCTTATGGAAAAAAAAATGTTCCTTTTTTTAACAGCATCCAAACTCCAGAAATGAGGTGTTAGGTGGTTTTCTTTGTTGTGGGTTTTGTTGGGTTTTTTTAGGGTTTTTGAGGGTTTTTTTGTCAGGAAAATTTGCAAAATTTGAGGATGTTTTCTTTGAAATTGAAATTTATTTAACAAATATTTAAAAGAGCTACTGTTTTAAGTAAAGCCCACATGCATGGCAGTTTTTCTTGGAACACAGAACATGAGGTACATGGGACAGACGCTGTCAGTTTTTGCAGTAGCAGCACCATGAGATGTTTAACACTGTGCTCTTCCTCTGGTGAGTGCAAATGATAAGAAGCTGTGAATGGTTCTATTAGTAGAGACAGAGACTTTACAGAAACCTTGATTTTTAAGATTAATTGGTATGCTTTGGTTAGAGTTTTATTTAAAACATTGACCTTTGCTACTTGATAGAGTCCTAGTAAACTACTAGCTTTGCCACAGATTTGCACTACAAGTTGAATATTGTGCTGATTCAAAAACTGCCCTGTCCTCACTTGGTTTAATTTGCCCTAAGTGCTTTTGTTGTACCAAGACTCTGTAGCTCACACATTTTCTGCAATACCATTCTCAACATCTGTGTTTTAGATGGTGTTGGCGGAGAACAGTTTAGCAGCTACCCATGGTGGAGGACTGTTGCTACGTTTGCTCAGCTTTTCAGCGCAAGGAAGTAATGTTCAGGCTCAGGTCTATATCCTGAAGTGCAGCTCATTATAATCACAGAGACTGGTAAGCAGCATCTCTCCCAGTGCTGTGGCAAGGAAAAGCCTGGGTCTGAAAAGGAACTGAAAAGAACACAGAATGATGATGGATAAGCAAGAGAAAAGATTCACTATCTGTAATAGAATATATAGAAAAGATTGGACTTTATGGAGGGAGGATTCACATATACAGAAAGTATGCTGATGAAGATTGAAGTTGGGGGGAAGGAAGAATTCAAAGAAATAGGGGAAAAAAAAGAAGAGCAGAAATCTCAAAGTGCAGAATCTCTAGAATCTCTTTTAGGTGATGGTCCAAACCTTGTTAGTTCATCAAGAAAAGACAAAAATATTATATCAACCCCATCACCCCAAGAAAAAAAAAAAAGAAAAGAAAAATACTGCAGATAAGAAAAAGAAAAGAATTTTTCCTTCTTCTTGGGAACAGGTTGTCTTCTGCAAGACAGAAGAGCAAAAAACAGAAAAAAAGAAACACCTGTTCTAAGGTATATGCTCACCACATGTATAAGTGTATGTCACCTACTCCAGGAAACAAGAAGAGTCCCTGATCAGTCACAGCAGCATTCAAATTTATAAATGTTTAAGCATACTTTCAACTTTAACAGATTCTATATTTAAACATGAATTTTTAATTGACCCCAGAAATAATTTCAGTTTACATATAGTTTTTATAAACCTGGGGCCTACCTGTCCTCGGCCTGTTTGAAGATTTATCTACAGAAATCTTTTATGAAGGAAAGAGGGAGGATTTCATTTACAAAGGCCTAAATTCAAAAGCCTGTTCTGGAATTTGGCTTAATTATTGATGTGCAGTTACACAGGGATTTCCCACACAACCTCCCAGCAGCATCAGATTACCTTGAAGTTACAGTAACCACTGTAATCTGAACAGGTCCCTTGTAAAGAGCAGAAATATAGGTCTGGATAGGAAAAAATGTCTTTAATGCATTGCACACTGCCAGCCTGGGACCACACTAAAGCTGTTCTTAAATGATGCAGGTAGTGCCCTTTGCTGCTTCAGATCTTTTATACCTATTTCTTTGAGGAAGAGAATCTCACAGGTTTAACTACACGTCCTGGGTTCAGCAGTAGCAGTCATTTTTCTCCTTCTTAGTAGCTGGTGCAGTGCTGTGTTTTTGACTTTTGGTCT